>VDFB02103415.1:0-105501 GCA_007258455.2 Sequoia sempervirens | reverse complement strand
CTAGAAAGAACATGAAACTAGTTTTTCAATGATATCTTGTTTGTACAAATCTAACATTCTATTCCCACATTATGCCAAAAAGAAAAAAAAAAATAGATCCTTTAGGGAAAATTTAGAGTTTGGGAAGCCAAGTCAAGGTAGGTCGTATAGGTGATATCAGCATGATGTCATGTTGACTTAAAAAAAATTATCAACTGACATATACCATCTACGCCTATAATATTCCTTGGCATCCCATAAACTACAAACTAGTCAAAATATTTCCTTCCAAACAGAATATACTACTCGCTGCCCAAAATATTCCCTACTTGTCAAAATATTCAAAGGTTGAATAAAATATTCTTTTTTTTGTGACACTGGTCAAGAAAGAGCTTGGCACCAACAAAGAATCAAGTGGTAGTGAAGGCCATGGGGGCCACATGGAGGTTGTCCTATGACTAAGGCAACTGCAACTCTACACAAGGCTGCAATAGGGTACATATGGTACTTGTAATATGAAACACCTTTTTATTTATATTTTATTTTTTTATTAAAATCTAAAAAATAACTTGATTTTTTATTTTTTTGCAAACCTCATACCAATATCATAGCAAGCAATTTTTATGGTAGCTAGGGGTGTAAGGCATTGTATATTCGTACGAATCCATGTATAGTCATAGGAATATATATGGTTGTATGGAACTCTATACACAATTCCCCTAGCCACTAAAAAATATATTTTATTACTCCAATTTCAGCATTTGGATAGGTGATATTTTGGTTTTTGGTCATTATGGACTCAACGATGATGCTTATTTCGTTCCACAATTAGCCAATAGTTTCATCAAGGTTGTATCTCTTAAAAAATGAATAGGAAATCACATAAGGTGCTCTAATCCCATGTTGGATTTGATAGTGAACCCCAAAACTCTTAGAAATCACCTGAAACCAACATGATTATCACATGAAGAGAGAAAAGGTCATGATTATACTACCCAACCTGAGAATTGATTTGATCCAAAAAATCATTTGAATTACGGATGTTTACAATAATGAAACATAAATCCTTATAATTTTAAAAAAAAAAACCTAGATGAAAACCTAGGTGAGGATATAATTATATCATAACAAGTGTCATCATCCTACAGTATGGGACAAAAAAAGCATAAGTTAAATATAGAAAATAACTCCTAAGTTTAGCTTATATTTAATAATATAAAAAGGGGGCCTAATTAATCAATTGATGATCAATTAATAAATTAAATGATTGCCCATTTTACTCCAACATTTAATGTGGCTAAACACATCACTAAAGGATGCACCACAATTAAATATCTATTTTCCATAATTAAATAATTCATTCTTGTGCAAGGTGTACAACACCCTATTCCAATGAAGTGGGAAAACCAATTAATTTGTCTAGTTAAATTTTCACTATTATTTTTACCTTGCTAGTAGCATTTGGGATAACCATTCTCTATCTGAAATCTACCATGTTGATATGTCCTAAATTAATATCTATAATGTTGCTCTATTCAATGGTGATCTTTGAGATAGGAGACACTCCTTGGAATTCATACTTCATTTAATTAATTCCAAATATCATCCACTCCTAGAGAACAAGAAACAAGTCATCCATTGCTTTTTTAAAACATAAAATTTTAGGTTGTATTAGTAACTTCACTTTTTTCATGGAGAATTCATGTGCATCTTCCTTTGTTGGGCTTTATTGTTTCATCTCGATGTGGATGTGGAAGTTGGTAATATCTAATTGAAACATATAGCTCCACACTTCATATTTGAGTAATACTTTGGAGCTTTGTGGGAAAATTATTAGAGATTACGATCTTAAGATACTAATCATTATAAATAAGATATAAAATAAATAAAATTAGAATCATACAAGCATAGATTTTACACATTACACAAGATATACATGCAGAAAACCCTTTCGAATAAAAAACCTCATAAAGCATCATTTTATTAAAACACTTACAATATAAAATAGATCGAACCTATGGAACACTTCTCCATACTTCCACATGGCCAATAATACCTCATGTGCATAGTGATGCAATTCACTATCAATATCTAAATTCCTCACCTCTCAAATGAGAGGGAACCTCCTTAAATATAGGAGAAAGGGTGGTGTAATACCTTAAGGGGTATTAGTCAAAACTATTCAAAATAACCATTCATAAATAATTAATAATCTAATAGATATTAGACTATAATTATTTCAAATGGCATATGCTTAATAAATCATATAATATATAAGGTTTAATAACTTTATAATAGAACATTATATAAATGTTATAGGGCCATTTCAACAAACATTGTTCCTAACAAAATCTATTAGGTGATTTTTCAAATGGTATCATCTTCTTCAATAAACATTATAAGGTTCCACAGGTATGGTAATTGCAGAATTCCATCGAGAGAATGGATCATTCATTGTGAACAATTTCAAGGTACCATGTGTGCTTGACATCTCTTGTTTGTGTGATTTTCATTCATCCATAAAATGAGCCTTGTTTTTATCCGTTGGGCTTTTGATTTTGGTGGGAAACCAAATTTTGAATGATAGAGAATCATCATTCTTCAGTTGGGTTTGTGAAATTGGTCCTCAACAGATGTTTAAATGTTTTATATTAAACTAAAGCTCAGCTGTCTTTGCCATTTTGCCTAGGGTATGTTCAGGTTTTAAATAGAAACTTGGGGTTTCTAGAACATGTTTTGGTTGCCTGGGATATTCTTGAGATCGTTTTGTGTTTAGTGATAAAATACAAGAGATTCAAGAGTGTACACTAGTAAACATAATTTCAATTTTTAAACTTGGGGTACATTTACTTACCAATGTATTGGTAGATTGAAGTGATAGAGATAACCAAGAATATTGCTTCTTAGACCACCCTTCCTTGCTTCGTTGCACCTCTTCTCACATTAATGGAGATCAAATTCACCAATTTCTAATTCCACTACTCATTGAGGTTACAAAAGTTTCAATCCATTTCACTAATGATTATAATATGTTAATTTGGTCAACAAAATTTTGTTTATAGCCTAAATTAGTGATAGATCAAGGAATAATTAAATATGTAGAACAGTAGGTATGTTCCATTAATTATTGGGTTGGGAATTACCTTTGGAACAATTTGAACAACATTTTGTAGGATTTACAAGTGCATGTGGAGGTAGATGGTGGATTCTAGAAATGCCCATATGGAACATATAGCTACATATGAAAACTCCACTAGGCTTATGTAAGGTTTTTTGTCAACTCAACAAGATTTGTAGAGTCAATGGGATATGGATATGGATAGTCAAAATATGTACTTCCATCATTCAATTCTATGTAAAAAAAAATTCTTTAAAAAAAAGTGATGCATCTAGATGTAAATTTAAAATTCTTAAGTCTAGTTAGTTGGAGAGCATTTTTTTGTGAAATTCATTGTTCTTCATTTATTGATTTTTAAAAAGTTTGGAGGGGGAAATGGAAGGGATCAAGATGTTATCAAAGGATGGAAATCATGTTTACTTGAACGTAGAATCTTCATAATTCTAATTACAAGGTATTTTGAATTTTTTTACATTTTGTGGGAATATCATGGACATTGAGACATGTAAGTGGAACTATTAAGTCTAGTTTAAGATAAAATTCTTGCAACTTCTCTTTTCTTCTACTTTTTAGTAACAAAAAAAATGATGAGAGAAATTTTCAATTGTAACCCAAAATCATGACCACTTTGATAATATGCCAAATTTTGGCACCAAGACCACCCAACTCAAATTTTAAATTGACTTGAAACTAACTTTAGGTGAAACTAATCACACATGGGTAATGAAGAGAAAAAATTGACCCTATAGACAAACCCTAAACTAAGAAAAATCCAAAAGTGAAATGGGGTCCTTATTTTGAGGAAAACTTCTAGATAGATAGCCCTCTTTCCAATAAATATTAAATGAATAGTTATATCTAAACAAATTATTTCATTTTTTCTCGCTAGAAAAGTGCATGGTACATGCTACAACTAAACATGAAGAAATTAATTATTTGTCTTTTCCAACAAGATTGTATTTGGATTTGGAAGCGTTAATTCCTTACTCAAATTTTTTTTAGACCTAAGGTTAGTCAAGAAAGTGAGGAAAGTCCAAAGAAAGATGTAGCATCAAGGGATGTATATTTTCTAGAAGATACAATAGGTGGAATAGCTCTAAACAGTAAGTAAAAAATGGATCTGCATTAATCATTTTACATTAATTTTGCTCATAAAGTTTGGATAGATGATATACATATGGGTAAAAGTTCATTTTTGGTCAAAATGCATAACAAGATGAAATTTATTGTAGGGAAGGATATTCAAAAGGACGAAGTCCTTATTTTCAAGCATTGCACGAGAAGAAACAAGATTATAACAAAGATTAGATTTGTTGATAGGTTTGACAGTGAATTAGATATATTAAATCAAATGTAGAAATCAACAAGAAAAATCTTGCCAATTGAGTGATTTATGGATTGATTTTAATCATAAAGTTGTTGAAAATTCTTTCTTCCAATTTTCCCATATTTTTAACTTAAAAAATAAAGTGTGAACAATAGTTGGATCAAACCTATTTTTTGATAAAATAAGAAGAAATCAACTTGACAATTAAGGAAAATTCTCAAACAATAGAAAAGGAAGTCACTACAAGTGAATTGAATGGAGTATATATTGATGTTTTAAATAGAAATGATCAAATACTTGATTGTTTCCTAATTGGATTCAATAAATGAATAGCTACAAGTTATGAAATCCAAGATAGACAAGCAATTTAAATCTTACCTTATCTACACAAAAAACCCTCTTCAAAGTCTCTTGGAATATCCCACATAAATTTTGCCTTTCCTTTAACCTTTCAAATATAGAAACAAAACAAATGCAAAACAGAGAAAAATTCATATATTTCCTTCTTGCATGGTTATAAAATAAATGAGGTGGTGGAACAGAGCCCCATGCCTTCATGACTTGGAAATTTTCAAAAATTAGGAGTGATTATTTCACCACCCAGACATTACAATGGAGGTTACGCATAATAAATACTATGTTTAAAATTAAATGCAAGGTCAATTTTGAAAATCAATCTGTAATACGATATTTCTAAGGTCATTAAGGTCATGACATTGACCTCATGATCATCTTAATAGTCTACCCAAAAATCTTTTATATGTTGAGCATGACTTCAGCCACTCATTTCTTTATTCCCCCAAATAGTTCTAGCATATGTATGAAGATTACATAATTATAATTCAACATCTGACCCTTTAGCACAAATAATTAAAGGAAAAGCACTCACTCTTATACTAATAATAAATTGAGCTTCAAACCTATGTTTTTAATCTAACAACTTATGCATTTCATATAATTGTCTTGTAAATCCCAACAGACCATTTTGTTGGTAGGATATTTTGGAAATCTATAAGGCGTATTTGCAAATCCTTCAACTCTAATATAAAAAAATGAAGAAATTAAATAAAAATTTGTCATTATTACTTCTTTTCATTGTGACTTCCAATTATAACCTCTTAGTTTTTTCTCACTTCATTAACCTTTCCAACCACATAGAAAGACATCATTTACTCTTCTATAATTAGTCATGGATTGCTTTCATTCCAATTGAGCATAATGTTAATATACAATAACCTAGCTTGTATTTGAACCAATTTTATATATACTCTCCAATCCTAGGAATGTGGCTCTCCTAGCCAGTGAGTATATTAAATATGATCTTATATGAACTATCTTTGTCTCTTCCACTTTAGTTAGTCACTCATGTAAATTTTCATTGATGATCTCTGATCAATGAAAATAATTACTCCATCTAGAATAGAAGTTATATTAGAATACATCCATTCTTAGAAGGCGATAACTATAAGAATTATCGCTACCTACTCAATCTAGAGTCACCAAGTCTCTTATTTCTTACTGGAAAATACTTCTATATAATTTTTTGGGCATTTTAGTAATGGAACCTTGAGGGTGTTCCATACATTGTGAGTTGACGCACTTTTTGCTTGCTTCAATTTCTTCATTAAAGCCATTTTCATGTAAAAAATGAGGGATTTACAACATCACAAAACACATTAAAATGAGCATAGTTATGATAACAATCACATTATCAATATCCTACCTAATTGTAAGTATATCATAACTCAATTTCACTAGTCACAATTAGTCACAAAATCTAGTTATGGATTGTTTATACAATATTCAAGGTGGCATCATCATAGTCACACATGACCCTAAACCCTTAAAATCAATGCATGGATATAATTTATGAATATGAAATCAATAATAAGTGTGAGCATGATCATAAACAATCCACATCAATACTAAAGAATATCAACTCTTAAATTTTTGCTTTCAATTCTAATAAATTTAAAATCTCAAGGGCATCAAAATAATGATAAAAATAATAATAAGGTAACGATATGATTTCTAGGGCTACCAAATTAAATAATCGAGATCACAAAACTATAATGATGAAATGAAAACCAAGTCTATTTAAGACAATAATAAACATGTGAAATATGAATGATTAAATGGAGTTAAATCAATAACTTTCTATCAAGAGAGAGATGGAAAATTGGTCATAACTTCTTAATGACCCCATGTGGGGTCCTATAGATCTATCTAATTTCAACCAATAGTATTTCATTTGGAAGGTACTAAATACTAACTTTGAAATTCATTGCAAAGCTACCATTCTTAGTCCATATAATGCGAGTACAAGGATTATTCATATGCAAATATGCAATTTAAATGTTATCATGCAAATCACTAATAAAAATAAAGATCTTGACAAAATGACAAGAGAGAAAAGAACAATATAATAACATATTTGTAACCGGAAAATAGTGTTCCAAATTCAAGCAAGATTTCAATTGATAGAGCCCTAAATTGAAATTGAGGATTAGAACAATGAATACATCTGAACACCATCATTATTAGACCATAAAATGTAATTAATAGCATAAGAAAGCAACCACAAGATTGAATCTTGTACTACTCATAACATCATCCATAAGGAACCTATAATAAGAGAATATAAAATATAGAGGCACCATTTCTTCTCATTCTAATTCAATTTTCCATTTCCTATCTAAATAATAATTACTTTAATCAACATCAACTTAAGCTAATTCACATGATCTACAACACAAAGTCCACTTATGGCTCATAAAGATACCTCATTAGCATAAAAGAATTGAGCAAACAAAAGTCAAGAGCTATTCATATAACCCACAATTCAAGATCATAAGAATAGTAGTCATGTAACCAATTGTAAATATACTATTAAGTTTGTCCTATAAGAACTTTCCAAAATTCACTTATTGTGTAAAATATCACAAAGGTAGATACTTGTTGTTCTTAATGATTTATATATTTTGACCAATATCTATTATGATCCTTTTTCTTTATTATCTATAAATTTGATGAACTAATATGATCTTTATTTTTTAAACACAACATAACACTTCTTCTTAAAAGGTTAGAGCATTAGAAAAAATAAGATTACAACCAAGATATTTATTATTGGTGAACTATATAAAACATCCATTCATCAAAATACAATTCACTCAATCATTTAAATATATCTCATTCTCATAAAGAGAGACTAAAATGTTAGCTCATATATAAATTCAATTATCATCAATCACTATCAACTAGGAATGTTACACAATTCAACCATCAGGGTTATTCACAACTTACATGCTTCTATTATATCTCAATTATTTCACTTAATATACATTTAGCTATAAATAGGAATTATATTTAGCATAGTTTCACAACATCAAGAACAAGCACATTCTTCATAATCTACTCCCTTATCACATGAGGTATGTTATCATCCACAACAAAGGCAATTATAATAATACTGGACACCGCTCCTTCAAAACTTCCATATAGATTCCATTCATCATTATAATAATTGTTTGATGTCCAAGCTCTATATAATAAATCTGTTTCCATAGATTTTTATAGGCACAAAGATGATTGATGTTATGATACTAGACAAAAATAGTGAGCAAATTACATATGCAAATTACACCATTTTTACATAGAAAGAAAAATACAAAATATTATGTAATATGAAATAATTGACTTGAGATTTTAATACATATATTTTATATTACAATACATTAGATTATAAAGCCTTTATTTTCACATACAAACCACCCAAACTTATTTGCATGAAAGTAACTCCCAAAACTAACATTCTAACTAATTTATTATTAACAATTATAAACTTATATTTATTAATTAATTTAATATAGACAACCTATACATTGTAGATGTAATACTAATTCCAATATATTAATCACCTCATCAAACCAAAAAAAATATTAGTTGATGATGATGATGTGATCTTTTCCAATCAAAAATAGTATGATCCATATGAAAATAATGAGTCTTTTGGACCAAGATGAAATCCCTTGATCCTTAGATGACATGACCTTAATCAAGCTTGCCACAAGACCTCTTCTCTCATCCATCATCCCTTAAGATCAAGAAATATCTAGTAAATCATATGCCATGAATTTTAAATTTATATTCATTGGTCACCTTTTCTCTATCATTAACAAGGGAAAATAATCATTCATCCAAACCCTCCTTCAATGTCAATCCATATTGTCCACCCCTATTCCAATCTATTATCCCTAAAACCATCACAATATAAACCATCCCAATCCCAACACAAATAAACCAAAATCACTTTCATGGATCTCCTCAAAATATTATTATTCAAGGATCATAACCCATAATACACCAACAAATTTGTTCTACTTTGCACTATTGTTAGTCCCATGCCATCCAAATGTGTTATTGACCATGTGGTCATTAATCCAAAAACCCTCAAATTCTTCAAATCCATTAAAGCTAACATCCATAAATGTTAAAAATCCTTCTCTCATCCACATGTGTAACTCCAAGAGTCCCTCCATATAGTAATTACTAGCAATGAAAAATGCCACTTTCTCTCATCTAATTAGTAAACACACATATATCAAGCACTTTCTCCAAATAATGTACAAACATGTCATTCGCAAATTTAAGAATAAATCATCTCTACTAACCCTCTAACAACCCCCCTTCTAATCCCCTTCATGAACCCCTCCGATATCACAATCCAAGAATCCCTTTGACCCCTTACCAAATCAAGATCCAAACATCGAGCTCCTAACCCCCTTCATGATCCCCTACTATCTCAACATCCATGCATCCCTGAAAATCCCTCTCATGATCTTGTATCCCCTCAATATCTAAAAATTCCTTTCAAAATCATCTGTTAACAAAATCCTATCACCTTGGTTCCTCCACCTTTATCCGATCAAATTTTCTCATTATTGAGGAAACTATCCCCTTCACTCCTTATCCATCTCAAAATGAATGAACATCTTGTTTCAAAAGTAGCAACTATTGTATTATAAATCATATTTTTCAAGACACGCATTATCAAGTCAAAGGGTTAGGAGCGTCATGAGCAAGGTATCTTACAATCCATCCAACTCAAAGAAAATCTAATATTTAAGGCCTTGGATATAAATATCATGACAAAGACATTACTAACACCTCTACCAATCCTAAGATAATTACTATCACTAATCCCCCATCAACACCATCACTTATATAAAAAATCCACCAATTTTTCCATCACCCCCATCATCTTTAACCCAAGATCCACCAATCCATACCCTATAATTTACCATCAAGATCAACAAACAAACATGTCATTTGACATAATTCAAAATGATAAATGCATCACCCAATTATGGGATGTCAAAATAACCCCTCCCCGTGCAACTAAACCATCACCTTCAAAAGTAATTTGGATGCCAAAGAAAACTCATATAAAGAAAAAAAATCCACAAAAATACAAGGATCCTCATAAGTTAATGCAATGTCCCCATTTTCAAGTTCTCTAGCAATGTAGTTGTCGTTGATTTTGTAGGTTTGTGTCAGCATGTTCAGAGGGGTAATTTGATGTTACCAATGAGCTTAGATAGTTTGAATAAGGCATATGACACTTTCAAATGTGAGCATCTATTTTTAGTAAGTCATCCAATCATATATGTTTATCTTTTATCATCGAGATCACTCCTACACAGTCATATTTCAATTTCAATGCTTTTCGGCCATTTCTACTAATTGAGTGTAATATTGAGCTATATTTAATTATTTTCACTAAGGTTGTCTCTTAATTAAATACATTTATCAGGAACCTCAGTGTTATATCTCGTTGGAAAGAGGATGGAAATTTTTAAATGATGGGACATTTACAAGGGACTTTAAGTGCCAGAAATGTTTTAAAAGTAAATTAAATCACTTTTTGGAGTTAAAAGGCTTAATAAATTAATAAAGTGATTTTTAAAAGGGAGTTTCTAGAAAGCCCTAAAAGCTTATTAATAGAATTTTGGAGCTCACTTTGGTCATTCATGCTTGACTTAATATTTTGGAATTCTTCTTTGTTGGAGTAGTGAGTTCTTCTTCACAGTTTGTGAGGACAAAATCCCTTACTGGCAACATTCTCCACATTATTGGAAGACACAATCTAGAGGATTTCTTGGTGATTTCATATAGGGATCGCAGTTGCACTTCATTTTTCATTTGCATTTCCATATTAGACAAACATTGTTGATTGAGTGTCAAATTGGAGATCTTGGAAGTTTATTTAATCTTCATTCTTTCTCCATTGTTGGTTGCACCTACCTAGGGAAATGTGAGGCTTGTTTATTGTTGTACACCTAAGGTTTATGATATTTTATTTCTATGTTGGGGGAACCTAGGGTTAGTATTTCGTCGTATATCATTCACAACAACAAACACCTAGATTTTTGGTCATGGCGTCCACTTTTTGGAGCTTGTTGGAGTTGGTTGCAATCACAACACTTTGTCAAAGTCTCCAACTTTTTTCTAGGTATGTTGGATTTAGATATGTTATAAAACTTTCTGATCTAGGTTACCTTTGTAATTGAGAAAAAATCTATTTTCTAATCAAAATATAAATCTGAAATTTTCTTCTCATTTTAATTCCAAAAATTATAAATTTTTGAGTTGTTATCATTGTTGCAAATCTATTTGTTTCTATTCATTATTGTTAAGAATTAACATCACATATTTCCTTCATTATCTTTCAAAACATCAATCAAAAAAAGGGAAAGATTGATAGTGTATGTTATAGTGGTATCAGAACTTGCGAACCTGCCAGCCTATGTGTGTGGTTTGTGATTGATGATGGCTAATATGGGAAAGAGTCCCTTAACAAATCAGTTTAGAAAATTAATCAAAAAATTTACATCAGAGCCTTCAACGGAAGTTCTTAAGGTGATTTTTATGTTCTTTGTTTTGGGAAAACATATTATTACTTGAGTTCAATCAAAAAATGTTCTTCTTAGCAAGTTGGAAGAAATGGAGATGTATTTATCAAAATTGGACCAATCAAAAAATTAATATAACCATTCGATGAATGTTTGATGGATGGTTGTAGTTGCATGTCAAAAGAAAATTTCTAAAGCACTAGACTTGTGAATTCAAACCTCTTGAATAACCCTAGAACCGTTAATTTTCAAATATCAATGGTTGACCTTTTATTACTTATTAAATCGCTTAAATTCATGACTCATTTTTTGTGAAATAATATTGTCACATCAACAGGTGTGTCTTGTGGTGAATTAAATGCTCAAGTGTTGAGTATTAATGTCTCCATTCTATATATGTAGTCTTCACCAACTTGATGTTCTTCATATCATTTATAACATATTTTATGTCTCTCTTCTATATTCATAATTTCACTGTGATATTATGGAGTCTTCATGACGTTTCATTCTACCCAAATGTTTTTGGGAGAAAAGAAGCAACAATGCATACAATAGACAAAAGTCAGGTATAGTTTTTAGTATTCCTTGTGTGTAGGTTGAGGAGGCTATACGAACAATTCTGGGTAGGGAATGGCTTCAGAACAACCCCCATGCTCTAATTTTTTAGGTAGCCTCTACTTTCTTGTCTAATTGCATGGATATTTTGTTGGATAAAGAGTTGGTGAAGATGATGGCAATACTTTATTTTTAGCCTTTCATTTACTCTCTTTCTTTGTTGGAGTTAGCACTTGAGCATTATAATTTTGAATTTTGGTTAGCACCTATTCCTGGAATCTTTCCCAAAGTTGAATTGGTTTCTACTACAATGCAAGCTCTCGTCCTAGTTGTTATGAGGTGTGTTATGGTCTATGATATGACAAATGAATCATTGCATAGTGGAGTTTTGGAGGAAGGATTTCGGTGATGCCCTTTTCTTCTATGCTCTTACTTTGTTCAATTCAATTCATCTCCTTCTCAAACACCCAGTTTAGGGCCTCTGCTAATGGTAAATATTTTTTTGTAATGAATTGTGTCTATATTTTGTTGTACAACTCTTGTAATATGTATTTTATAACTAGTTTTTTGTCATGCTTGGTACCTTTCTGGCTAGGCTAGCTAGTGGCTATGTACTTCAATCTTCAACTATGTAAATTAAAATACTTTTTGTAGCTCCATTCTTGTAAATCCTTTTTTATTTGGTCAATGTAAAAAAGTGGTTTTTAAGACTGAAAAGACATTTATAATTTTTGCATAATTCATTTGTTTAATTCTTTGACATATATATTTAATATTACTCTTAATTGTCAAGAAATTAGTATGTGAATAAAAATCTTATTATACTCCACAAACATGTTATTATTTCATTAGTTAATATAGCATTAATATATTAAGAAAATTAAAGTTAATGTATAAAAATATTTCACTGTTCGATGGATGAATTATCAACATATAGTTATGACCATAAGTGAGAAGAATTTGACTTGTTAGTGGACATTGAATGATTAAGCTACAAAAATCCATTTAATTCTCTATCCTTTCAATGCTTTGAAGTACTATGCTTGTCATTTAATTCTATATCTTTTTATTAATTTCTACAATTTCACAGGATTATTGTCCATTCAAGAAAATGTGATTGATGAACTATGGATTAATGCCATACGTACCTGGGAAATCTTTAAAAGATTCATAATTAAGTTCCTCTTCTAATTTGAAGTAAGTGAAATGATTGATTTGATAACTTGACACTAAAAATGATAGAAAGTATGGCATGTGTTTTCTTTTTATTGATTTTTGTAATTCCATGAGATTATTGCTCATTGAAGAAAATAGGGTTGTGAAATCATGGATTAACACTATATGTACATTTGAAGCGAGTGATTGGATAACTTGATATTGAAAACTGCACAACATATTATACATGATGATATCATGAATCCAGTTATCAATTGAAATAATATTTTTAATAGATTTCATATCATTTGGGTGGCATGCTTGTCAGCATGTAGCTAAATGTCAATCAAAAAAATAATTATAACTCACTTGATTAAAGCTGGTTACTTGGTTAGGGTAAAAAATCAATTATACCTCACACGAATTATGAGTAAATAGTCATGGTGAGCTCATAAATGGCTCATAAATAGGGATAGTGAGCACAACTAAAATCATTCATAGAAGGCTTTACTATTGAGTGCAATGTTCTAAATTCTGATAAGCATTTTTATTTTGGAAGGTTAATAAGGAATAAGATGAAGTTGTGGTATTATTGGGGATACTTTAAATTTCCCTACCTCTAGTTATGTAGTTACATAGTAAAAGACTAATTTCCTTCAAGTTTAGAATGGGTGGAATTGGAAAGAAGTTGATATGGTTTACCTGGATTTTGAGCCAAGTTTTGAACCAGGATGAGGAGCTCTAATAGAGATAAATGCTTCCATAGATATTCCAGCCACATAAGTATTTTAATCTTGTTTTCTTTGAAATTTGTTGACTTCTCATACTCCATTTTGATAGAGTCCCTCAAAGAGGAATAGTGGAATTTCAAAGTCATTATGTGCTATCCTAGTGCCTTGGAGATGCTCAAAGAAGGTGAGAGGAGATTTAATACCCCTTATCTTCTATATAATTCCTATTGGTAACTAGTATAGGTATATTTTTTGTATTCATTTCTCCTATTTTCCTAGCATGGTAGGCAAGCCCTATGGATTCTCAAAGTCATTTTGGGTTGTTTCGGAGGATTGGATCTATCATTTGACATCCCAAGATCCCAAGCATGGTTGGAAATCCCTATGGTTTGAGAATATGGTTTGTATCCCATAACACCACTACCATCTTGGAATCAACTATGTCTAATGTAAAGTGACATGTGTCATTTATACAAAACAAGAGCTTGCATTCTCTACTCATCTTTAAAAAGCTATGTAATAATGTAGCATTATAATTTAATTATAATAAAATAAATGGTTGTCTTATTCTTCATTACTCATTTATAGTAAAGAATTATTTTGTGTGTTTAGTGTCTATTCAAATTATACAAGTAATTAGCATTAATATTTCTGGCAATAGCACTTGCACATAAACTTTAAAGGATTTTCATCGATAGAAAACTATATGTATGTTAATATGTTATAAAGTATGTTGAAAATTCTAGTTGCATGTGGTTGGATTAAACAATTAATAATAAGTGCTAAATAATGGAATGAAATAAACTTAGACAAATCATATTTTTTTCCTTCAAGAAATTAAGTATTATCTATTTATGAAATATTTGTATGCAGATTTAATGCATAAAGCAATACAAATGAAAAAATGATGCAAGAGCATCCAAGGTGTACAGGAAATCCTATGTCAACAAAAATATTTTAATTTTTCTTTATTTAATTTTAATAAGGTCTTAGAGGTTAGGAAAATAATATTTGTATTTGCAACAATGTAATTTCCCTTTTGTGTAATATTATAAATGTAAATCGAATGGGAAATAAGTCTTGGTAAAACAGTGAAAGCATCTTGGAGTGGAATATGCCTTTTGGGTGTCCACTTTTGGAGGAGGTTAAAAAGTCTTGTTTACATGTACATGACATAAAATGTCATAAAGTGGGCTGCAAAAGAATTTTGTATGTTGCTTGCATGTCTTTGCATGCAAAGTGTAACCAACAGGTTGTAAGGAATATGTAAGAGGTTGTAAGATGTCATAGACAACCAAATATGATTGGATAGAGTTTAGGCACCCAAGAGAAGGTTGGCATGCATTTGATTTCATTCCTAATTTGTAGATTTGTAACTCCCAAAGTTGGGCATGGGTTTTTGGAGGTGGTTCCAGAAGGTTGTTTTGTGAAACCATGGGTTTTTTTCTCCACACACTTTATTTATTCATGCCTTTTCATTTTTGAGAAAGGGGGCTTGGATAAGTGTAGTTTGCATACCTAGATTCTACCAAAATTAAGCCAGATTGTTGAAGACACATTTGTTGTAGGTGTTGCATATAGGATTGAAGGGGATCCCATGAGCTTCAGTTTGATGTAACATTTTTTTCATATTTGAATATAACTTGCAGATTTCTCTTCCATGTTCTATTTTTTTATGTATTTTTAGCCTTCTTGTATTGTGTTTATTGAGGTTTTGTGATCAAATTTGAAAGGGAGAACCTCCCTTTTCATCAGTAGTATTAGAGAAAGTCATCTTGAGCCTATAAACAAAGCATCGAAGAGCGGCAGTTTGCAGCAGGACCTGTGAGTTGTTGGTTAAGATCAAAATTCCTCTTAGACTTGCCCAACGTGGTAGAGGAAGAGGCAGAGGTGGTGGAGGAAGAGACCCTCCAAGAGATGAAATTAGAGCCCTCAAAATGCAATTATAAACTTTGCAAGAAGAGATTTGTAGTAGAGAAGTGCAGCAAGAAAGAGATGATAGTCAAGATGAAGATAAAGAGGAAATGGAAGAGGAAGAAGAGAATCAAATGGATCTTGGAGAAATGAGATTGTTGAGAGAAATATCAAACATTGGAAAGAAACCCAAAATGGAGGTTTCAACCTTTAATGGAAGTTTAAATCCTAAAGAGTTAATAGATTGGATTAACAACATTGAAGAATGTTTTGAGTTTGAAGAGATTGAAGACCCTCACAGAGTGAGGTTTGCAAAAACAAAGTTAAAGGTCCATGCAAGCATATGGTGGAAATAAATCTAGCTTGAAAGAGGAAGAAAAGGGAAAGACAAAATTTCCAAATGGGATAGGATGGTGGAAAAAATGAAGAGACAATTTATCTCGATAGATTATGAGTTGGAGTTGCTTAAAAGGTGCAAAGCTTGAGACAAGGAATGAGGACGATGAAAGAATATACAAAATAATTTCACAAGGTCATGATTCAAATAGTACATTCTAAAGAAAATAAGGAGAAAGTAGCTCATTACATTAATGGGTTGAAACCTAGCATACAAGAAGAATTGGCATTGGTGAGAATGACCACCATTGAGGATGCTTATCAATTTTTATTTACCACCATTGAGGATGCTTATCAATTTTTATTGAAATTTAAAGAAAGATTAAACAAAATATTTGAAAGTAAACAAAGACGATGAGGTCGTGGCGGAAGAATCAAAGGAAGAAGTTATGATGGAAATCAAAAAAATAAGAAATTTGAAGACCAAAGTAGCAGTGAAAATTAGAAATCAAAAAATTATCACCCTCCCAAAGATCAAAATCCAAGAGGTAGAGGAAGATCGAGTAGAGGATTCAAAAGAGGTGGATTTCATGGAACCTGTTTTCAATGTGGTGAAGAGGGGCATAGAGCTTGTGACCTCCCTCACAATCAAGAAAGGACCAATAGAAGATCAGAAAATAAGAATAGAGCAGAAAAAATCAATGAGGAGGATGCACATTCATCACATTCCGAAGAAGTGGAAGGAGGTGAAGTCTTGATGACAAGAAGAGGGTTGTTGAATGAATAAGATGAACCAGTTCAAAGAAAGAGATTATTCAAGAAAAGAATCAAATGCAAAGTGAAATCTTGTAATGTCATCATAGATAGTGGAAGCACTGATAACTTGGTATGCAAAGAAATGGCAAAAAAATTGAAGCTTGAGAGGAGAAAGCACCTAAAACCATATTGAATATCATGGGTACAAGATAATCAAAAGATTTTGATCAACGAACAATTTTTGATAAAATTTAAAATAGGAAGTTATTTTTGATGAAATATTGTGTGATATAATTCCTATGGATGCATGTCATATTTTTTTAGGAAGGCCTTGGCAGTATGATAGGAAAGCAATGCATGATGGTTGTGCTAATACATACACCGTAACTAAGGATGGTGTGAAGTATAAATTGAAACCTTTGAAAGAAGACTTGGTTCAAGTTTGTGGTAATGCAAGAGTTTGTTTAGTGGATGCAAGAAAATTCCTAGATGGTATGAGGCATGAAAATATTTTTGATTCCTAAGTCTAACTGTGAAAATGGGGAAGATTTTCCTAAGGAGGTTGTAGATTTGTTACAAGAGTTTCAAGAGGTTGTTTCAGACAATGCACCTGAGCGGATGCCACCTATGAGGAAGATAAGTCATCAAATTGATCTAATACCAAGAGCAAGTTTTCCTAAGAAAGAATCCCACAACATGTCTCCAATCGAGAGTAAAGAGTTGAACAAGCAAGTTCAAGAATTTTTGTGGAAAGTCTTGATTCAAGAGATCCTAAGCCCATATGCAGTGCCTGTTGTTTTGGCACCAAAGAAAGGAGGAGAATGGAGGATGTGTTGGATTCAATGGATATCAAAAAAAGCACCATCAAATATCAATTCTTGTTACCTAGAATGGATGATATCATGGATTGTTTGAGTGGGACTGAATACTTCACCAAGATTGATTTGAAGAGTGGTTATCATCAAATACAAATCTGAGAAGGTGATGAGTGGAAGACAACTTTCAAGACCAAGGAATGTTTGTATGAATGGTAACTATTCATGCCTTTTGGACTAAACAATGCTCCTAGTACATTTATGAGGCTAATGAATGAGGTACTAAAAGAATTTTTGGGCAGATTTATTATTGTTTATCTAGATGATATATTGATATTTAGTAAGACACTAGAAGAGCACTTGATGCATATCACATTTGTTTTTGAAAAGTTGAGGGAAGAAAATTTTCTCATTAACTTGAAAAGGTGAAACTTTATGAAGAGGGAATCCGTATACTTGGGTTTCGTTGTTTCAAGAGAAGGCCTCAAGATGGACCCAGAAAAGGTGAGAGCTATTTTAGAATGGCCTACACCTAGAAGTGCTACCAAGGTGAGATCATTTCACAGTTTGGAAAGTTTTTACATAAAGTTTATTAGAAGTTTTAGTAGTATTTTTCCACCACTAACTGAGACCATGAGAGGAGATAAAATAGATTTCAGATGGACTACAGGAGTAGCAAGAAGCTTTGATTTTTTGAAGGAAAAAGTGACTGGGCAACTTATTTTAGTACTTCTAGATTTCAACAAGGTATTCCAAGTTGATTGTGATGCGAGTGGTAATGTGATTAGAGATTTCCTAATTCAAGAAGTTAAACCCATTTCTTACTTTAGTGTGAAGCTAAATGATGCAAAAATAAAATATTTAGTGTATGATCATCAATTTTATGCTATTGTGCAAGCATTGAAAAATTGGAGACACTATCTTTTACTTAAGGAGTTTGTTTCATTTACTGATCATCAAGCACTTCAGTATTTGAGTAGTCAAGGGAAGTTAAAATAAAGGCATATGAAATGGGTAGATTTCTTGCAAAGTTATACTTTTTCTTTGAAACATAGGAGTGGGAAGTCTAACAAGGTTGCAAATGCTTTGAGTAGAAGACAAGGTTTGTTGATTGAAATGCAGGTTGAGGTTCTTGGATTCAATGAGTTGAAGGAGTTGTATGAGGAGGATCCATATTTTGGAGAGGCTTTGAAGGCTTGTAAAGAGCCTATTTCTAGTGATAGAACCAATTGATTGGATTATTTAATTCAAGATGGTATGCTGTTCAAAGGTAACAAGTTGTCTATTCCTACAAGTTCAATGAGAGTAAATTTGATTAAGGAAAAACATAGTGGAGGACTTACAAGACATTTCAGTTTTGATAAAACCATAGCACTTCTTGGAGAGAAATATTATTGGCCTTAGTTGCAGTAAGATATCAGAAAATTTGTGCAAGGTTGTAGAATTTTTCAGGTAGCAAAAGAAACAAGTCAAAACATAGGTTTATATCAGCCACTACCAATACCTAGGAGGCCATGGGAGTAGATTAGCATGGATTTTGTTTTGGGTTTTCCAAGGACCCAAAGGGGACATGATTCAATATTTTTTGGACTAGATAGGTTTTCCAAGATGGCTCATTTTATTCCATGCAAGAAGACTAATGATGTTGTGAATGTCGCAAAATTGTTTTTCAGGGAAGTAGTGACGTTACATGGTCTTTCGAAGAGCATTGTTTCCGATAGAGATACAAAGTTTGTGGGGTAATTTTGGAGGACATTATGGAAGAAGATGAAGACTTATTTGAATTTTTTTCAGCCTGCCATCCATGAACAGATGGTCAAATAGAGGTGGTAAATAGAAGCTTGGGTAATTTGTTGAGATGCCTAGTTGGAGATAAGCCAAAAGAGTGGGATTTGATTCTACCTCAAGCAGAATTTGCATATAACAACTCAATGAATAGAAGTACAGGTAATTATCCATTCCACATTATTTATGGAAGCATCCCAAGAAAAAAATATTGATAATATTGATAAGAATAGTGCAGAAGCAAAGGACTTTCCTAAACACATAAAGAGAATACATGAGGAGGCATCAAAAAAATGAATTTTTCAATACAAGTCCAAAGCTGATTTGAAGAGGAGACATAAGGAGTTTCAGGTTGGTGATGAGGTAATGGTACACTTGAGAAAAGAAAGGTTTCCAATTGGTACCTATAACAAGTTAAAAATGAAGTTTGGGCCTTGCCGAATTTTGAGTAGGCATGATTCAGGTAATGCATATGAAGTAGAGTTGCTTAGTGGACTTAATATTTCACCTATATTTAATATTTTTTATCTAACAAAGTTTCATGAAGCTAAAATTAATGAAGGTACAATAGGTGATACAATTCATATATCAGTACCTACTTCAAAAGAGGGGAAAATAGAGGCAATTTTAGATAGTAGGGTGAGTAGGAGTACAAGGCACAAACAATACTTTGAGTACTTGTTGAAAAGGTTTGGAAGGCCTATTGAGGACTCATCTTGGTTGTCAGAAGCTGAAGTTAAACATCTTGATTACCCTATTGAGAAGTGACAGGGTCACTTTTCTTCTACCCTAGGTGTTTGATGCAGGAGCATCCAAGGTGTACGAGCAATCTTGTGTCAACAAAAATATTTTAATTTTGCTTTGTTTAATTTTAATAAGGTCTTAGGGGTTAGGAAAATAATATTTTTATTTGCAACAATGTAATTTCTCTTTTGTGTGAAATTGTAAATGTAAATCAAATGGGAAATAAGTCTTGGTAAAATAGTGAAAGCATCTTGGAGTGGAATATGCCTTTTGGGCGTCCACTTTTGGAGGAGGTCAAAAATTCTTGTTTGCATGTACATGTCTCATAAAATTTCATAAAGTGGTATGCAAAAGAATCTTCCATTTTGCTTGCATTTCTTTGCATGCAAAGTGTAAGCAACAGGTTGTAAGGAATATGTAAGAGGTTGTACAACATAGACACCCAAATATGATTGGACAGAGTTTAGGCACCCAAGAGAAGGTTGGCATGCATTGGATTTCATTCCTAATTTGTAGATTTGTAAATCCCAAAGTTGGGCGTGGGTTTTTGGAGGTGGTTCCAGAAGGTTGTTTTGTGAAACCATGGGTTGTTTTCTCCACACACTTTATTTATTCATGTCTTTTCAATTTTGAGAAGGGGGGCTTGGAGAAGTGAAGTTTGCATACCCAAATTCTACCAAAATTAAGCTAGATTGTTGAAGACACATTTGTTGCAGGTGTTTCATGTAGGATTGAATGGGAGCCCATGAGCTTTAGTTTGATGTAACATTTTTGCATATTTGAATATAATATAACTTGCAGATTTCTCTTCCATATTCTATTCTTTGTATGTATTCATAGCCTTCTTGTATTGTTTTTATTGAGGTTTTGTGATCAAATTTGAAAGGGAGAACCTCCCTTTTCATCAAAAAACAAAGTTACCATCAAATTGATAAAAATCACTAAAAATGTCACTCTTTCTAGGGTCTAAGGGTTTGGTAAAATATTCTCACTCTTGCTAGGGTTTTCTGAAATGTTATTTCTAATTTTTCATTGATCTACTCCCCTAGTTCCTAGTGTCATTAGTCATTTTATTAAGTCATTTGCAATGTTAAGTTACCAGCCCCTTGATCCTCTACTAGCGCTCACTTAAGAAGAAGATCTTGCATGTGCTTAATTAAATGGATTAAGTGAGCTTGCACTTTATGATTCCATGATTCCACAAGTAGTTATATAAAGTTTAATTTAATTATTGTATAACTACAGAAAGGGGATAGGTGTCAATAAATGTCTTACTTTTAAATGGATTTTACAAGTTCACAGGATGATTCAAGAAGATCTATATGTGACTTGGGGAATCACGGAATGGACATGTGGAATCATCTCAATGTCTCCAACAGGTTTTCTATCGAAGGGTAGGAATGTGAGCAATGTAATGATTTCACGAGTTCATGAATATTTTTATAAAGGTTAAATCAATTTTCATGAAACCTCAAAAAAGGGAAAAGTGTCAATGTCTTACTTTTAAAGGGATTCCACAAGTCTGCGAGATGATTCAAGAAGATATATATGTGACTTACGGAACCATGGAATAGACACATAGACTCATCTCAATGTCTCCAATGAATTTTCTATCTAAGGAAAATCTCATGAGGGTTATGTATCATAGTGCACTAAAGTTTAAAACAACTTTAAAACACATGTTTATATCATAAATTACTCGATCATTCAATGAACATTTAATGGATGGTTGCAGTTGTTTTCTACAATGAAATGCACAGAGTGCTAGGCTTGTAAACTTAAACCTCCATAATCACCTATAACCATTATATTTACAAAGATCAATGATTGATAATTTTTTTGAGATGGAACATTTGAATGACGATGCCTCTTGTCAAAAGTGATTAATTAATAAAAGGTATAGAAATGCAAGACAACTGTTCAATTTATTTCTAAGTGTCTATATAGAAATGTAATTTACTAATTCTGTAGTCTAGAGGTAATGCATTGACATTTCATTCACTTTAATATTTGAAAAAAAGAAAAAAAAATCAAGTGAACTTTCTACTACTAAGTGATTTTATTTTTAAGTGAGAGGATCGGCACATAGGGAGATTTCAGATTGCTCATTGTAGTGCACCAGGGATATTTTGGGTTCCAACACGGTTAGTCCATGCCTATCAGTGTCTCTATTTTAATCTTTTTCAAGAATCAAAATCCAGGTAAGTGAAAGATAGAAATATTGTGTTTCATCATTTCTTAAATTCTTAATTTTTAAAACTTTGGGTTTAGGGTTGAGAACTTGAGAGTCTTAAGAAAAATCAAGGACTTAAGAGGGACTTCACACTGTACAAGCATGTCTACCACCACTACCAAACCAATTGTTGGGAAAGGAAAAGAAAATTCAAAATTCAAATAGATTATGCTCAAGTTCTTAAAACCCCAGGTTTCACAGATGAATACCATGATATTTATGATCCTGAAATCTATGGTAGGCTTACCTCAAAACTTATATTTTCATGTGAGAATAAGGATGCAAATCAAATGCAATTTCAAAATAGTAAAATAATTCCAATTAATATTATCACTATACTTTGGGTAGTTGTATTGGGGTGCATGATGTTACATGAGGTTTTATTTTTCCCATTATTTATCATGGTTTGTACCCACAATTATGATGATAAAAAAAAGCAATTCTTAATAAAGATAGAAAAGAAGAAATGTTATCCATTACTGTAGAATAATTTAGAAGAGTGTTGGGGTTTACAACCAAAGAATTTGGAAGCATCCACATTGACCTAAAAAATCTTGCTAATGATTAAGAAGCAGTCGATGAAAGGGAGAAAAATACCTTTCTAATTAAAATATTTCATAATAGAAACTTATTGAAAAATAATCATAAGCATCCTTATGATTTGGAAATTTTTAAACCATGGGTTCAGGATACTATTTCCATGCTAGCATTTTGTCTCAAACTAGATAGCAATTGGGAAGTGGGTGCAAGCCCTCTTGAAATGGTATTTAATATCCATTATACTGAACAACTTGTAAAATATAACTTTCTTGAGCACATTGTAGAATCCATGCATAAATAGTTTTTAATGATTAAAGGAGGTTCCACTAAGACATTTAGGTTCACAACTTGTGATATTTTATTCTATTCAAATTTAGTGAAATGTTTCAGACCAACAAGCTTCAGATTCAACCCTATATGAATGTCGAGGAAAGAAAAATGGCTCTAGTATATGATTGGACCAGTAAGATAAGGATGCAAGATTCCTAAAGGAACTACAACCATTTTGTAGACTACTTTTTGGCTTCATTATATCAAGCAATTCTAAATAACCCAATGCCTAGATTGTGTATGTCTTTTAGAAGTTATATTCAATTGGGAAAGGAAATACAATTGGTTGATTGGTACTTAATGGAAGAATATACTGTGCGAAGATTTTATAGATCGGGAGCAGAGCCATACACACTTCCAATACATGTGACAAAGGTTTTTTGCATTGGAATATGTAAGGCAGATGGAGAGTACAAATCAACTATAATTTTTCAGTTAGAAAAAGAAGAGAATATTTCTTTCTTTACCTTTTTCATGTTTAGGGTTCACATTCAAGAGAAAAGCATTTAATGTGGTACATGATCTTTTGAAAAAAATCAATTTGACATTGTCTCTCACTAGCAATATGATCCATGTGACACCATTAAATTAAGGATTGTGGTCAATAGGAATGTTGCAAGTAGAATTCAACATCAAAGTAAACCCTTGCTTGAAAACTTGAGAAGCAAGGATTCTTGGGATGAGGTCAAAATAGCAATGGAGAAAATTTATGTTGAGAAAGGTATTTATTTTGAACAATTGTCAATAGAAATTATGGCATTGCACCAATAGAGAGAAGTAGAGAAGCAAATCAAGAGTTATAACAATTTTTATTAAAAAAAAGTGATCTACCATCTACTAGAGTAAAAATACCAGAATCTCTAGATATGGCTTGTAGAGACAAAAATTGGTCACAATCAAAAATTACTACCTTTTGGTCTATGAGGAAGGATCTAGGTGAACCAAAAACTAGTGCATATTTTGAATATATCAAAGAAGATTACGAGTTTAGAAATTTATGGAATAAAGAGCATCCATATGAATGTGAAGAAACTGATGATGACTATGATGATGATAGGGAAGAACAAAGTGTACAATATGCAAGAAAATTCAAATTTGGTTTAAGTGATACCACAAAATAAACATATACTTCAAGAGAGACCATAACCAAAAAAATGGGTTATGAAGGTTGTGGTTTGGGGTCCCAAGGACAAGACATTTGTATGGAAATAGATGCAGACTCTAGAAAAAATGTTGATAAGCGAGGCCTTGGAGCTGATAAAATAGCCCAAGGGCATACAAGTACAGCTAAAATAGTTCATTTTAAGCTTCAAATCCTAATCCTCATGGTTAGATACAATCACAACTAGGACATGCCCATGGTGGAGAAACTAGTGCAACTAGCACTACCATTGGTGGAGATAGTATGGGTAGTAGTACTTGTATTGGTCAACATGTGTTACAACAATAAATTACATAGAAGAAGCCAACAATACAAGATACTACAAAAACCAGTGATCAAGGCATACTAAAGAAGCCAAGGATTATGACAGGCCCAAGTCCAACTACCAGTACCACTACCACTACCTTAATTTCTAATTCCACCCCAAAGGAGTTATTTCCAAGCACTCCTCCAGTTAGTGTGGTTGCAACAACAACTGTAAGTAATCCTTTATCATTCAAGCATTCCATTATTTTTGTCTCCTTAGGTTTTGATTACAATGATGATTTTAAAAAGAAAGAAAAATGTATAAAAAAGAAAGGAAACAACTGATAGAGAGCTTGTCTACTATAACTTCAGAGATTGCAACAACCAGGGTATTACCCATATTTGACCCAAATAAAGAAATCATAGAGTACATGTTTTTTGTTCCCGCAGTTTAAAATAAACTAGAGAATTAGATGGATCGCTTTGAATTTCAAGTGAGCAATTTCTAATTGGATTTTTTTGGATACAAAAATTCTAACAAAATTAATGTATCAAAGAAGAACAATGAATTGATGTACACATCATTTCTAAATCAAGAGAGAGAAAAAGAGGTGGAAAATTCAAATAGAAAAGTTACAAGAAGACCTAGCAAATGAGAAAGCAAAGAGGAAAGTAGCAAATAACAAGAGCAAAAAATTAGAAAAAAAGAATAAAAAAAATTCCTCTACATCTACAAGCAAAGAGGATAAACAAAAAAAAGTTGGAGTTGAATGAACTAAAGCGAAGGTTAGATGAGAGAAAAAAGAAATATGATGAGGAAAATCCACTTCAGAAAAATTAAAACAAAACCTGGCAAAATCAAAACAATAGTGGGAACAAAAATTGGAGGAAGAGAAAAAAATGAAAGATTGGCAGCAGAGCTGAGGGAAGCAAAAAATGAAATAAACTCTTGTCAAAATAAGTTAACTACATTTTATAGAGAAACAATGAGGCGTATAAAAGAAAAGATGTAGGAGTAAATAATGCAGAGGATTGATTGTTTGTGTGAATTGTTTCAATTGATTGGTGATCTAATAGAACATAATAGGAAGCTCAGGAAATACATAGGGGGCAACAAAAAAGTTATTTCAATAGAGAAAACTACAAATCAAATTTAGAAAACATTCTACAAAGCTAGTGACAATGAATTGAAATCAAAAGAAATTAATAATCAGATTGATGCCTCAATGAAGTTGTCATCTATAATTCAAAAGTATTTGAGAATACATGAAACAAAGGAATTTTTGGATCAGGATGCAAAAAAGATGAAGTTGGATAAAAAGGTAACTTGACAAAGCTTGGTTTCTCAAATTCTTTTGACAAAACTGAATGATTCATTGGAAAGGATTATTTTAGAAAGAAGATGGAGGACACAAAACCTAGATGAGGTGAACTATTTGGATTCCTAGTAACCTTGAATGCAACTTTGACTAAAAATTCAATTCAAGTTCCAATTTCAATCAGAATTGTTAACAAATTTTCAAGTTAGACACTATCAGTTAATGATAAATTTGATTTGTAGAATGATTTGATAATATGATTTTTCAACTCAGCTTTGTGTAGAGTTGTCTTTGAGCAAGATTTTGCATTGCCACTATGTATTCCTTCATTTGAAAATCAATAAAAAACTCAAATTCAGTAATGTGTTTGATTATCTATATTCTTTATTTTCTCAATTGGAGAAAAACTCTAGTTTCTACTACTAGATACACATTAAATGATTGTTGACGTTCATTTTTGTATATGCTATTGTTGTTAATATGTTATTAAGCATTGAGTTGAGTGATGAATCACTGAGTACATGTAAAATTTATTAGTATGAAATTATTAATAATATGTTAATTTATTCAATCTTATTCATAATTTGAAATTTCATGGAATACAATATAAGATATCATCAACTACAGTTTGGAATACAATTCATAAAGTGCAGTATAAATACCTAAAAACTGCTAAATCCTTGCATTCGCCAATTATATGAGATTGAGAGTTGTCTTGACTCAAACTCTAACTCTAAGCTTTAAACCCTTATGCCCTCTTAAACCCTTGTGTTCTTGTTATATTTTGCTATTGATTGGTTATTTGGGTTTCCTTTTGCTTAAGTTGTGTTGTTATGTCACGACCCCATGTGTTTACCGACCCTACATACCCTATTACCTGATAGGTCCGATCATTGTGGAATTTTATTTTATAATGTCTTCCCCATCCGTTTTCCCTAGGTGCTTGCATTGAAAATAAAATGTTGCACATGTGGTATTATGGTCATCTAAGTTTCTCGTATAAAGGTTGTCCCTACCTCTTTCTATGCTTTTGCGTTAGGATTTCAATAAAGAGAAAAAGGCTTACAAAATTGTGGAAGGTGTACAAGTGTCACAAGCAGAGACTGATTCCAAGACATGAGAGAACTTCTGGAGAGTGTTGTGTATAGGCTCCACATAATGTTGACATGTGGTAGAAGATTAAAGGATTCCACAAATCTGTAGGCCCATAGTGGCATGTCTTTTTTGTGGTCGCAGAACTGCGGAAGGACACTATGTGATGATATTCTCACATGGGAGAATCCTATTGGAGAGAGGGGATGGCTACATCCTTTTCAATAAAATCAATTCTTTACTCATCATTGATATTTTTACTTCCCTTCCAAATGGATGGCCCATGTTCAAAATTGATAAATGGGTAGATGAATGATTTGTCATTGCGCAAACAAGAAGTAATGGCTGATGTGATGGATGATGGCTCGTCTTTTAAGTTAATTGCCTTCATAAATTTTTGGTTCAATGTAGTTGGTCATCTCATTTTTTAGGCTTGGTATAGTAGTAAAATTTGTACAGGTGTGCTCGTTTTGTACCAACTTGAGCTCTAAAATATGCCCTTCTTGGAAAAACTCACCATTGTTAAAGTCTTGAAGCTCATAATCAAGTCTACAAAATCTATTGCATAAGATTGTAAAGTCCCGACATGATAGTGTAGAAATATTTTTTAAGAATTATTAGTCATTCAAACACCCAACCTTGTACATCTAAAAGATCCTTTGAAGAGGATATTATGGCTCAATTGTTGGGTTCCTCAAAATATCCTATGCATTCCCTTGGCCCTAATGTAGTAGGTGGGATGGTAGACAAGGCCAGAAATTGTAAAGATGTTGAGTTGAAGAACCAAGATGACATAATCATTGGGTGGGAATTATTCCTACATTGGTATGGAAAAGAAACTGTCATGCCCCTATCTCCAATGCATGGGCCTAGGATTTTGGGAAGTTGGTTGTCCCTAATGTCTTCATAAATGTGGAACTTATTAGACACCTTTCTTCTGGATATGATGAAAATATCAGAGTGATTGGGGCATTGGATGGAATTATAAGGATTTTGTTGCTAAAGTTTTTGGACTTCATGTGGTTGCAATTAAGGTTATAGACCTTAGATATTTTTTTTAAAATACCAAAAAGATCAAATTAGCTTTAGGGTGCAATGGCTTCCTAGATTCAAACAAAAGGGCTACACAGGAAAGTCATGAGAATCCTTGATAACGAATTTGAGCCGACATTAAGTCTTTTGAAGACTATTTCAGAAGAACATATTGGGCATTATGCCAAGTATTAGGGGAAGATGCATAGTCAAAAATGGAGATACCTCTCATGTATATGGTTGTTGATATACAACATCCTTTCGTCAATAGTGACTTTGACTATGCCAGCTTTATAGCCTAGGCTATTTAATAAGCTCGTAGACATTAAGAGAAATACTAAGGAGGTGAGTTTCAAGTGTTATCCTCTCTTATGTCATATGATTTGTTACAAGGGGGAATTTCATTGGAGTAGATCTTTACAATTGAGCATGAAAGATAAAAAGAGAACAATCTCCCAGTGTTGTTTTGGACCCATATTTGGGACAAACATTGTAGTGAGTCCAACTATGTTATTTTTGAGAACTATTTTGTAAGGGTGGTCTTGTCAAGGCTAGGTCTACCTAGAATTAGATTGCACAAGGAAATTTTGGATTTCTTTAGGCCTAAAGATAGGAGGAAAAAGTTAGGAGTACAACATAATTAGAGAGACTCTTACCTCTATGACAACTCGGTTGTTATTAGAATATATGGTTTCTCTAAAGCCCCCCATGTGCTTCCTGAGTATGTGCCACCTAGATTGGCATTCATGAAAATAATATGGCAATTGAATGAGGCTAACCGGTCTCATTTAAGGAAATAGAAGAAGGGGTCCTTTTCCCTTATGTTATTTCCTTTTCAGATTTCACTTCAACTAGAGATGCCTTAGGGAGGCTAAAATAAATTCTTGGGGAATACAGGTTATATCAAGAAAAGGTCAGGGATTTTGACCCTAAATGTTTCATACACCAAGTCAGGATAAGTATCATAAGGTCTATTTTTTCCCATCAAATTTATGAGAGTGAAGATGTCATAAGAAACTGTAAGGATGATTATGAGGTAGCTAGAAGGAAAGTGAAATGGAGTGCATTCATCAACGCAAAGGATGCCAACAAAAAGAAGGATAAGGAGTATCCTGGGGAATTTCTAATATTGGTAACCCAATTTCCAATATTGAAGCAATTTTGAAGAATTTTGACAGAGTTGTAGGTAAGGCCCCTACCCTAGAAGAGAAACCAATAAAGCGTCCTAGACCTGTCCTTTCTACCAAAAGGCCCCAGGGGTATGTTATTAGAGAAAATGTGCAAAAAGACCCACTACAGATCACTCCCCTCTCCTTCCCCTCAAATAATTAGTGTGGATTCTCCCCCAAGGGAGAAACCATAGAAGAGGATGAAAATTAAACAACTGCCATTGTTGGTTGACAATTCTATCATTCAAGATGAAATTGAAGATGATCATGTTACCAGGAATGAAATTCAATTGTATATCCCATCCCCCAAAGACCAAATATTGTTGGCCTTCTCCAAAAAAGATTTGAATTGGATGTGGCCATGGGAGAGATAGCTTCAATGATGTGAGAGAACTGACATGTTCAAAATTCATTTATGATGATGAATTTGTAAAGTCCTAGGAGTTTAAAGATTTTGCTATCAGAGAAAAGAGGGAGGAGTAACATAGAAGAGTTAAATCGACACAAGCAAATGTGCCTAGAGAAAAGTATGATGAAGTAGCCACAAAGGTGAGGGAAGAAATGAATTTTGAGACTAAGAAAATTACTCCTAAAGAAGGGAGACAAATGGTGCAGGATAGTGGCTTGTTACTGCTCCCTGAATGGGACATTGCTTCAAAAATTGTTTTTGATACTATTAGGAAACAAGAAGGATATTTTTTCTCCACAAAAGAGGAAGCAAAAATGGAATTGTTAGGATCAAGGTTCAACCCACATTTGGAATCCCTTGCAATCTGGCCCTTGGCCCCAAATATGAATAAACTTATGGTTGTTGAAGCATTAAAGGATATTAAAGGAAGATTGATTGTAAAGAGGGTGTTTAACACCCCTGCCCCTAAAGCTATTGCATTAGTGGTAGATGTTGCCAAGTTTAATGAAGCTATTGTTTGAAGGTTGCAAGATAGAATTAATGCATTTTTTAAGGAACATACTGATCTCATGGAAGCTCACAACCAGTAGTAGGTATTGGTGGCTCCAAAAACATCCCCTCTCGCAAGTATGTAGGAAGTAAGCTCCTCCTCTGTAGTTCCCCCTGCTCATGTGATGATTGAGAATGACGAGCTTAAGGAAAATATTCAAATATGGGAAGATCATTTGAGAAATGTTCAAGAGATTCAGAAAAACAAGAAACTACGCATAGCAATGTGCATCATAAAACATAGACATTCTAATATCTTAAGAAGGTTGGAAACTACCCATGTTTCATATGTGAATTTTAGGGGTGTCATTGCAAGAGTAAATGGGGATCAAGATCAACTCAAGTGTATATTTGATCAATGGAATCCTAGATTTACATCTTTCGAAGGTATGTATAAGGGATCTACAAGCACATTTGATGCCCCACCTAGTATCCTTCTCACCTATAATATTTTCAAGATGGCACAAAATATGAAAGTGTATATGGAAGGTGTAATTGAGGTTGCACTAGCAAAGCTGGCCTATTTTTTAAATATTGATACAAGGTTTTACCCCACCTATTAGAAGATAATAGGGAGTTAAATACCTTAGAAAAGTGGAAGGATAGTTTCATTATTGTTGTTAACTCTCAAAAATACACCCTTGCTAAGTTGCAGAACTTAACATTTTGGAGTAACATGGGAACACTCCTAGGCTATGGGTCACCTAAACTTGGAGTGAAGTTCCTCCAAACAAGGTTGGCTCCTAAATGGTATTCACCTAAAATTTTCTACTTTTTTTCCAAGGAAAAGGGTAAGAAAGAGTACATAAACCTAAAAATGAAAGAAAAAAAAATTGAAAACAAAGGTAATGCACCAAAACTAACTAGGACCTACGAACTCAGATTACGTACAAAATTTTAACAATGACTAAATTTGGCTTACACAGCTCACTATTGTATGTTTCTTGCATAAATATTTTATGAGGCTTTAATGCTACACTCTTAGAAGGAAAGAGGTTTCACAACTAAAAGTGTGTGCATTCTTAACACAACTTATAACCTATAACAACATACTTTTTTTGCAAAAAGGTGCTTAACATGAGATAAAATTACAAGGAAATAGATAAACTTCACAAGTAATTTGATAAATCAACTAGATGCACACAATAAAGCACAAAATAAGAAGAAAAAATACTCGATATCATTGATATCCAAGTTACTCACTAGTATACGTGTCATAAGAGTTACCAAAGTATGCAAAATCTACAAAAGGGCTCCAGAAGTCACTAAATACAAGCTAGAGCATAATCAGAACTAACTGTAAAATAAGTCAACAAGTGACTATATCCCAAAACTTCCCACTGAAATCCACCAAAAAAGGATCTAGAAACTCCTTAGTCTTATGCTTCCAAAAATCCAAAAATGTAGCAACCAAATCCCCTCCAAAAGAGCTCCAAAATGCTAAAGGTTGAGTTTGACCAAGTCCATCCTAAAGGAATAAGAAATTGATTCCTAAATACCCTCATTCCTTCCAAAAAGGTGAGTAAACACTCCTATATTCTCTCTCTTGGTCGACCAACTGCAATAACTAACTCCAAGATGCTTGCAAAGCATAAAGGCTCAACCAAACTCATAATTGCATTTATAAGGCACAATACTCCATTTTTTGCATTTAAAGTAGCAATTTGATTAAGTGATTTATAACAATATCACTCAAACCAAATGCTTTATATTTCAAATTAATGCAAAAATACAAGGCACTAACTCAACCTATGTAGACATCAATACAAACCTTATGTAAGAGCATATACAAGGCAATAAAAAACACAAGGTGTAGACTTGAAGTATTTACCATGGGTGCATTAGTTACATTGCATATTTTAAAAAAGATAGGAAAAAATACCTATCTCTTTTTTCAGCATAGGATTACGGTAAGAAACCCTAATCAACAAAACTGACCCAAAAAGTAATTGCAAGACATTCATTTCCTCATTGAGCTCTCTGGAAACTTCATGTTTGCCAACCTAGGGTTTCTAAGGATTCATCCATGGTGATTTCCTGGACTCACGGAGGCATTTCCCCACATATTCTAATAGAATCATCATTGAAAAGCTTGAGGTAAATTATTTGTAAGCATATTCTACCTTTTCTTGTTCATTTTGAAGAAAAAAATGCTCGAACTCGAACCTACTTGCAAAAAAGTAAATGTATATCTTTATTCTTGCTCTTCCCTATCATTCCCATACATTCCTTTATAAATTTCATGCATTTCCAATAGATCTCATGATTTTTTTGCATATACTTATTGCGGATTTGTGCTTGTAAACACAAAGGATTTGTGTTTCTTTCATGGCCACGGCTATGTACTTGATTGCAGGTACCAAAAATTTCTTCTAGGTTTGCACAACTCAGCCTTTTATTGCATTTTCAATGAAATGTCGAGTTTCCTCTGTATTTCTATACTCGAGCTTTAACACAAATACTTGAAGGTTTTTCCTATCTTTCATTTCATTGCAATTCTTGGTTATCAAAACCCGTGCCTTCATTGTTCTATTTTGCACATTTTCCTTCTTTTAGGAATGGCCATGGCTCGGCCTTTTGATTTACCTATATCCCTAGTGCGCACTCTATATGGCCATGGTCAGCCTTAAGGTTTGAATGAAACACTTGGTATATATTCTTTATTTTTCTGATTCAAACCCTACAGAATGAACAAGGGTTTGTATTTGCTCCATGGAAATCAAAAGTTTGAAACCCTAACTTTGCTTTTACCACTTGCAAATACAGAGACTTCTAGTACCTCTATGATCACAACCTTAGAGGCTTATGGGTGCTTAATAAAAGATGTTTTCATTTGTGCAACAGAGTGTTTTATTCCTTGCATACCTGATAGGGATTTATATGACAAAAACCCTAATGCAATGTTTTACACATGCTTTAACCATTATGTTTGTGCTTCACTTTATTTATAACAAGGATTTCAAATATGCTTCTAATTTTTGCACATTGCATGGTTTTTGACAATGCACTCTATCTCCACAAGATTGTTCAATTTCTTATGCAATACTCTACAATAGAAAGGCTTGGTTACTTTCATTGTGATTTGTTCCATACAGCACCGAATGTCATTGTATCTCAAAATATTTACTATTCTTATTCACCAAAACATTAACAGTGCACACTTGGTCATTGAAACAGAAAAAATTGTTCATGACTTTATGATATCATGTTGAACCTACAGTATATCCCCTCACTTTCAAATACAAAGGTCTTCAAAACATTTTTTTGCATCAATGTGCTTCCTTTCTCATTGCATTGGATATTGGGTCAACACATTAACATGATGACTTGATCATATACTCCATTTCACTCATTCACCTATAGCTACTCCATGTAGCTCATGATAGCTTTTGAAAGTATTTGATAGGTCTTGTTGTCTCACAAACATGATGACCTTGTACTTATGAATTTCAAACTGCAAACATCATGGAATCTTTGTAGGCCAGTTTTGTACCATGTTCCTATTGGTAAGGAATTTCCTTATTAATATGAGAGAACTATTATTAATAAGATATCTATTCTTATCAATATCGCCATGATTAATGAAACCTATCTTCAAGGATTACATTGGTGATATAAAATGTAACTATCCCTCTCTAATGAAACTAGAGGGCAGCATGTTGGGCTCAACCCTTGTGGGAGCCCATTTTACTCCACATGTTGTGATCAAATGAAACAAACCAGCAACAAAAAAATTCACCTATACCTATACAATGAGAAAACATGTTAGATAAATATAGAGCATATGATAGATGTTTTTGATAACCTTTCTATTTTCCTAGACATATATGGTATGCAAACTATTTTAATGCTTATGAGGATCAAGCTATATGTTTATGGATGTTTTCATATATATTGATTGTTGATCTTTCATTGCTCTAACAAACTCTTTCTCACACATGCAGGAATTTCTGGAGCACTTGAGCAACCTTTCGGAGCATTAGAGCAAAGGGAGTTGAACAAGCAAGAGGGCCAACAGCAAATGCAAAGCAACTCAACTAGGATTTTTCATTCAGGGTAATGATGGGTCCCCTCTTTTTATATATGCATTTCTTTCTTTCATGTATCTATAAATGTATAGTCATTTCCTTCATTTTTATTCAAATGGTTAGTCCCATAGCTTGTGTGGGACACCATACATTTATGTTTATCAATAAAGACTACTTTCGCAAAAATTGTTCCACTCTCTTCTCTGTTGTATGCATTTGCATAATATAGTAATGCAGTCTTTTGATAATTTCTTTATGCACATGGATAGAAAATAGCAGATTAGAATGTACCTTTTGTTTCACTTTGTAAAACATAAACAACTCTACCTATTTGAGTTGGTAGCTGAAATAGGTGACAAATGTAATCCCCACACTTCTTGTGATTTTCAAAGACAACAAATTTGACATGAATGAACTTAATTCCTATTCAGATAGGTTGGTCAATGCAGATCAAAGTATATAAATTTTCTATAGAGAGGCCAACATGATACTTGATGCCAAGTATCATCAATATTTGCAAGATGTGGAAGTGCTCTTAGCTCATGACTAGCCTTCTAAGAGTATGTTTGAGGAATGGAATGAAAATTATAATTGTTTACCCAACCTGTGAGTTGTTTCATGTATTTATTCCTCTGCCTCTTATCTAAGATTTTGGTTGTCAGAAAGGTCTTAACTAGACATGGTTCCAAGTAACTCTTGGAGATTTTGTAATTTTTCTATTTGATAGCACAAATAGGAAATGTTGTATTTTTTCTCTGTAATAACAACAGATGACTCAAATACTCAATGTATTTCTTTAAGTTTGAATATTGGCCTATCTTTCTCTCCAGTATTATATTCACTATCTTTTGACTCAAAATAATAAAGGGTTATTTATAAGTTCCCATATCACATCATGTGTTATGGATGTTGAACTATTAGTTTCTATTCAAGGAATGGATTAACATTGCTTTCAGTTATTCATCAAATATTGTGTGCATGCAATAGGGATTTATAAGTAGTGTGATAAGTGTTTTTCTTTTCTTGGTTTCTCATTGTAAGGTGATGAGGTTATAAGAAGCCATGAGTTGGTCTGTTGTAGGAGTATATTTCACTTTTTGACTCTATTTTAGATAAGGCACTAATCAAAATAATTCATAAAGTTTGAAGATTGATGCAGAATAACATATCAAATCAAAAATCAAAATTTTACTACATAATCAATTGGAAACACCAACACTACCTTTAGGAAAACCCAGACAATCTATTGGAAACATTGACACTACTATTCTTAATATGTTATTAAGCATTGAGTTGAATGATGAATCACTAAGTACATGTAAAACTTATCAGTATGACATAATTAAAATATGAAATTATTAATAATATGTTAATTTATTCAATCTGATTTACAATTTCATGGAATACAATATAAAATATCATCTACAATTTGGAATATGATTCATGAAATGTAGTATAAATACCTAAAAAATGTTAAATCACTTCTATTTCCCAAACCATGTCTTGGTCCTAACTTTGACAATGAGATTGATAGTCATCTTGACTCCAAGTCTGGTCTTCATTTTCTTTTCCTTATGTACATTCACTTAATTGCATCTCAAGTTCAACATTCATTGCACGTCACTGTCATTTGTGCCACTTCCACCAATGTTTGAAGTGTTGCACATCCCTCTTCCTTCACATATGGACTTCCAAATTGTGAGTGCACTTTCAAAAAGAAAACTTCAGAAATTGTACCTAGTTGCAAACATCCTCAAGCAATTTTCCAAATTTTTGTCTAGTTTGTTTCTTATCTTTGATTTCAAAAACCTCATTGCATTGAAAACTCTCATCCTCCATTGCCTCCAATATCATTGTTTGAAATAAATCAACAAGTTTGAAATATTTTGATAACAAATCACGGGATATTTCACTCTGACATAAGGTTGTCCAAACCCTTATTATTGATCAAGCTTCCATGGGGTTCTCCATGGACTCAACCTGGTCAATCATACTTACTACAAAACACTTAGCTTGTTCTCTAAGCTTAATTTCATTTATAATTCCTTCTATTTTCTATCCATTGTATTCTAAACTTTTTGAATAGTGTTTATCCAAGGTAATTACTTTTTTATGAAAAAAGTATGGGTTCCCTTGGTTGCCTAGCATCCAAAATTGATGGCTTCAAGAATTTCTTCTTGAGGGAATCGTTCATAAATATTTGTGGAAAGATATTTTGCAATAGATTTTAGATTGCCACTTATAGATTTAAAAATGTCATTAAAATCTTCCTTTGTAATAGGTACTTCTCTGGTAGAGCGTCTGATAGTCGTACAATAGTGCATTGGTATCTCAAATCCACGTACAAAGACACATAACTGCCCACTCATATTAAACTGTAAATAATTTTCAATATTATTCAAATTTGTAATTAACTGCTAGCACAAAATTTGGACTTTGAAATGAATAATCTATTAGATTTAGATATAGATTATTGAGGTCATGCATGTCATTCTAAGTAGTTTAGTATATTCATAGATATACATAGTTTTTTCTTGGGATTTCTTCATAATATTGTTCATTTCATTCAGCATGGGGAGAAGACTAGCTAAAGTTAAGAGTATATCTATATCGCTTAACCTATGTAAGAGGTTAACAACTTTTTCTACTGTGTTGCAATGTTCATATATTACTCCAATCAAGGATCAATATTCTAAAAAAAAATCATTGTGGTAGTCCATGCAAGGAGATCCATCTAGTATCAACATCCTTAAGAATTGTGTTTCCTCATGTTATTCCCTCAGCAAAATTTTGAAATTTCCAAAATGTTGGGGACTTTGGCAGAAGTATGCGTAGAGCTCACAGACTAAATTTTCAAATTTTGATACTATAGGTTTGCTTAGAATTCTAAATTCTAAATTCATTATGTGGGCCATGCAATGAATTCCAATCATGTATGGTGAACAAGTAGTTTGTAACTTTATGTAAAGACCACTCTTGTAACCTTGCATTACTGTAGCTCCATCAACTCCTACAGACACCAACTTTTTGCAATTTTCTAGTCATCCATTCCTCCAATTTCATTCAAATATTTCTTAACTAGTTCAAATAGATTTTGTGATGTTGAATTGTCCTTCATTTTATGAACACAGAGAAGATGAGGTTGGTAGACATGTTGGTGTACAGTATACACATGCATACATAACCAAGAAGTATTATCTACCGCAATAACTTCATCTAAAGATAATGCAATGAATTTTGACTCTTTTATTTTCTCTTGTAAGTATTGATTTTCCACCATAGAAAGACAACTTGCCCAATCCCATCTAGCGTTTATTGACCAATGTGTGCTAGGAACGTTAGGAACACCCAAAAAAGATAATAAATTAAAAGATTTTGGGTAGTCTTTCATAGGACACCCTCTAGACAAAATATGAAAAACAACACTCATTTGAACAATTTTTGCTAGTTGTGCTTTGTCATTAGCTTTCCAAATTGAGCTTTAATTTAACCTCCACATGCAGCAAGCTTCGCCATTCTTTGCATATGTTCATCATATTCCAAGGCATACTTAACATGAAGACATTCTTCCTTTGATTTCCATCTTACTACTAATTTTTCCTTTTCATCTATGATTTATTTTTCATAAACTTTACTGATATGCTTTTCTATAGTGTCAAGCTTTAGTTGCAACTTCTTGTCTCTTTTACATTTCCAACTACAAATCTTACACTTGCATTTTTTTGGAGGTTCATCTTTGTTTGCATTCTCCATTGGTTCAATGAATGGGTACCTTGACACCCAATCAATCTAAAAATTCCTTGTCATATCCTACTCACGCCTCATTTTTTATTTGGATTTTCTTTTCTTCTTCCTTGTAGAAACATCATCTACAATGCCAACATTTCCATCTAGGTCAATTAACTCATTCTAGCTACCCTCGATATCCCTTGGAACATCTTTTGCAACATTATCATCCTCATCTAACTCAATTAAATCATTTTGATATTCTTGTGAGGTATTGTGAATGCCTTCTTCATTAATATTTAGTGCAAGAGTTGATGATGTAGCTCCCTCTTGATCTAATGGATCAAAAACATTGTCATTTCCAAAGTAAAACTTTATGGTAACTCTACGTTTTGGGCGTTTTGATGGCCTCCCAGTTCCCTCACCACCCTGAGGAGTCTTACCCTTGTTGCACTTGTTGCTCAACATCTTGATCTCTCACTTCAAATAAAATTTATAAAAAATGTTCTTGTTTAAGGGCATATAATATAGATCACATTCCCTAGTCAATATCATCTTTAAGATTGAAGCAAGAATGGAAAAGAGATTAAAATCTTATAACACTATGAAGAAATGATCATGTACCTTTAGGCTTTCACTGACTTGCTATTCGTTAATGCAAGAATGCTTGTAGTTGTAAGTTTGTAACTTTCCTATGATCAAGGTTCCAAGTCCAACTTCTGAATCGATAGCTCATAGGTTCATAACTGAACAAAATGTGTAAGAATAAATTAGATTTTCAATTATATTTATATCAATCCATATTTGGAAAATTTTATGGGATTTTCAAATGGTATAGTAAAAATTTAGCGAATCCAACATGATTATACAATGATACATTTAAATTTTGGGTGAATCAAACATCAATGGGACACATACATTGTAATTTTCAAGGCGATTATGGCCCTACAATTAGCATGGAGGTTTCATAGTAATTGGTGAAATGTGTCCTCAAACGTATTATTTTTTAATGTTATTGGTGAAATGGTTCCCCATAAGCAACTATTTGTAAATTTTATTGGTAAAATGGGTCCTCATGTGTAGTGAACATTTAATGATTTTGTGAAACATGTCTTGATACACAATGCTGTTTTAATAATATTAGTGAATATGTAGGTGATTTAATACATGCTTCTGAGATTCTAGGAAAAAATATTAATTAGTTTGTTTGAAACACAGTTTATTATGGAAAAACCATTAATTCATATGCCTCATAAAATAAACTGATGGTGAATGGAAATGCATTGGATTGATAATTCATAAAATTCAGACGATTTGGCCACCATGTTGATTACAATATATTCGCCAATTTTGACTTGGATGATATGTACTATTTTCCAATTAGAAAAGATTCACCACTAAACAAATCTCTACATAAATTCCTTCTAAGTCCCTACATCTTATAATTTTCAGTCCCAACTATTCCACCTAAATCCAAAATATCCTTCTAATTGAACACCCCAATGTCCCTCATGGCATGTTCCTACCAATGTTGGTCTTGACAACATTCTCTCATGACATTATCATATCATCATTTCCTCCACAAATATTCCAATCCCTCATCCACTCTCCAACATCCATCCACCATCGCATCCCTTCAATCCAAGATTTTAAATAAATTCTTATCCATCCTTCATCTACCATACCCTTCATCCCCCTTGGCAATGTTTTCCAACATCTATGATTGCCACAACAACTACCATAATCCATAGAAGACGTTATTTTTCAAGGCATACTATACATGTGAACATATGATTGAGTCCTTCCCCCATCCGCTATCTCCCAAATCCTCCTATCCTTTATCAAAATCCTTCTCTCCCATCCTTATCCACATAAGCATAAAAAATGTTAAATACAAATAAATCATCCAATGGTGAAAAAGATTCTTCTGATAGTATGGGAAATTACCTTAATAAAAAAAAACTACAAACATTTACAATATGTAAATACCCCATCTACTTACACCCTACACTTTGGGGGAGGCATGTTTCACCCCACCTACCTAATTTTATCTCCCTATCAATTGCATCTACATACATATCCCCTCCTAACTAATCCATCAACCCTTCTCTCAATCCTAATAAGGATGGGGTATCATATCTAAACATGATTTGGACAATTAATTCTATCTAATTCTTCCTTCTTATCCATGAAAATATATCTAGAGTGGGGCATATTAGTCCTATATGACATAATAAATAGAGATACTTCCTAAATCCTTCTATCTCTTATACTCCATCACATAATCCTCCTATCTCCTATGCTCCATCCAATTAGCATCCCATACCTATCCTTTGTCCAATAATTATCCCTTCTCCTATCCTCCATCCAATAATCCTCTTGTCATTGAATATATAATCATTGTATATCCTAAATCCACCATCCAATAATTTTGCTATCTCCTATCCTACATCCAATAATTGTCCCATCTCCTCTCCTCCATCCAATCATCCTCCTATCTCCTATCTAAGCATTACCTCTATCATTACATCCTTTTCCATAGCCTTGGTTCTCCCCTATCATTGATTCCAAAGCTCCCATCCTAATTCATCCCAACATTCCTCTAAACAATCCAATCTAATCCACTTATCCTAAATTCCTTCACAATCTAAACAATCCCAAAATAATCCATCCAATTCCATACAACTCCTAAACCATGCAATCTTGTCAAGTCATCTATTGTAACATTCAAAAGATCCCTCAGTTTTATTCCTAGCCTTGTTGCAAACCTTGATCCATGTTACTCCAATTATCATCATCAAGATATATCTTTCCCAATTCTTGCATTATACTTATCATAAATAATATTATCAATGGGATAGATCATTCTAATCCTTGTTTTATTCATATCGTCAACAATTATATCATCCTTTTCACCAATAAATTATTCAATTTTGAGCTTGAATAGGGGCAACATCATGTATGTCATTGTACCATTTGTACATGTTTGCTTGTGTGTGAACCTAGATCCCAAACCTGCAATTACACAAGAAACAAACAACAAGTTAGTTTAAATGCAAGTTAGAACATAGATTCCTCAATAAATCCATTTATCAATGCTCAAAATAGGAAAATGAAAGCAATACAATGAGAAGTCAATAAAAGAGATTAAATCCTATGAAAGCAATGTAAATTATTGATCTCTCGAGGGAATTGGTGCCAATTTGATGTGAAAATTGGCCCTTTCCCAACTCCAATGATGCAATGGTGATTTGATGATGAAGGTTGATCCACTTTGATGAAGAGTGATGAGTTCTCCAAGATGAAAATCTGCATAACCTAGCTACAAATATAAAAGTATGGATGAAGATTGCTAAATATTTGAGCATAGTAAGTTTACTCAAATTGTGGACGCCAAATATAATAGAGGAGTTCTCTATTTATAGACTGATAAGTTGAAAGAATGCCAAAATAGAGCAATGTGGGACTATCTTTCATTCAATGGAAAAGTGCCATTTTTCAACATGTGAATGGTTGAGCAATGTGCAAGTTTTGGAGAATGTGTCAATAAATGCATTTATTTGAATTTTGAAATTGTTGAAATGACATGTAAGAGGGAAAGAAGGTGCATTGAATTCCACTTGGCTCAAGGAGAAACAACTTTGTAGGTGGAGTAAATGCCTTGTTGGAAGGACAAAAGTCCACTTGGATTTTGAATTCAAACTTGAGGAATATTCCTTGAAAGATGTCTTGTTGAAGAAAATAGAGATTTAATAAATCAAATAACTCTATTTTCATGTGCAAGTGGCAAAACATGGAGGATGGGACATGAGAAGAGATTAATTTAATCAAGGTTAATTAACTTAATGTAGGGATTAAATGATGTGACCTATTTGACTTAAATTTGTAGATTTATTTAAATCAAATATGAGAAGAATATGATAAAGGGTTAATTAAATAAGGATTTTTGATTTATTTAATTAAAAGAGATGATGTTAGATTAAACTAAATAAGGTTTTAATTTATTTAATTCAATAGATAGACTTTAGGGATTTAATCAAATAAAATTAATTATTTAATTAAATAGGGATAATTAGATCATAATGGTTAATTTAATTATCGAGAAAGGATGACTTAATTAGATAACTGATTTATTTAAGAGAGGAATATTAATGAATTTAATCAAATAAATGCATTTGATTAAATGGTTAGACCAAGGATGATTCAGGATGAAGTGATGTTAGTGGTTAGGATCAGATGTCTAATGTCAATCAGTACATTTTATATGTCTACAGCTTGTATTATCATGTTTTCTTGTACTTATAATATTCCTTGTAGCATAAACTACAACAATATCATTATCCTTCATACCATGTGTCATATGGTATATTCTTGCATGTGACATTTTGTTTAGGGTTAGTTCTCTACACTCTTGGCACATTGTCACCATAGTCCTTATACCTTTGTGTAGAACATCAAGTAAAGTATCAAAAAAATATCGCTCATGTCATCGTAGCATGATTGTCCTAATTAATCTACCCATATCTCCATTATCCTAATCTCTCCATATTCTTATCCTAATCTATCCATCCTTATCCTTAGTTATCTATCATTTTATCTCCTCTTGTCTTATATACTCCAATCCCTTCATCCATTTTTACATCACACTTCAAATTTGCATATCCTCTCATGAGGGAATACCAACATGCCTCCTCATCATCACTCACATCTTCTCAATGAATGGGATATCCTAGCACTATTATAAATCCTTTCTAGCCAATATGTTTTACTCTTCTTTGATATGTCATTGCTTCATCTAGTTGTAAAACCATATCTGTGGGAGTAAATGGTGACTTCCCAACACCCCCAAGAACAGTTGTGACCAAAACCACTTCCACAAGAGAGAGAATGGCAAGAAATTTTGCTTTGCAATGCAAGATTGATTAATGGTTGAATATTTATTGATTCCATTCAAATGTACATGAGATGCCTTGCTTATATAGGAAAGGTTGAAATGTAGTAAAGAACATGATGTTGAAAAATGTCATAATGCTATGACATGTGACAACTAACAACGTAATCACCTAGAAAATGATGCATTAGCTAGATAAGATAAGTTCTAGATAAGCCAACTAAGACTTCTAGAAAGAATATTTTTTCCTAAATAAACTTAATCATTTCAATATGTACCCTAATTACCTAGTGAATGAATTAGCTAGTAATCATGTGAATATGTCCCCTAATTACCTAGTGAATGAATTAGCTAGGTACAAGACAATTATTCACACCAACACCCCCCCTTAAGTGCAACTTAGGGAGAAGATTATTATGCACACTATGCAAATACCATGACTATGGGTCCTAGCTACAAGGCCATGTTAGATACCCATTTACAATGCAAATGCAAACAATCTCTCACAAGCAAAGAAAAGGAGAAAACCCAGTGGGACAAAACTCCTCTCCAAAAGAGAGAAAACAAAACAAAACAAACATGATGTATGGAGGACTCAATGATACCCCCCAAGGACTACATCCATCATGTATATACAATCAAGTACCCCCCATAAGAGGGAAGTAGAAAGACAAGATATCCACCCCATGATGAAGAAGCTCCAAAGCCAATGAAGAATTCCTGAAAACAAAAGATGACCCAATGTCTACAAGCAACACATCTTCCCTTAGGAAGAAACAAATCCATAAGCTGATGAAGAAGCCACTCCATGTCCAACTGAAAGGAGGAAGAATGAATGTTCAACATGTATGCCTCTGAAAACTAATGAGGATTCTCCAAGCTTGAATAAGTCACAACATAATCATGGTCAAACTCAACCAAGAAACATGGAAAATCAAGTGAAGGAGGAGACTCATGAATGTCAATCTCCAAAGACAAAGTAGATGGTGTAACAGTTGTATTGAAACTGTCATCAAAGAGGAGAGAAATCCCCTCAAGCATGTCCTCCAAATCTGAAATATGAGACTCCATGAACAAGTTAGAAATACCTGTCAAATACTCATCCCACAAAGCAAGATCTAAAAAACTATGATCATCCTGCTGAATAGAAGCATCAATGGCTGAAGAAGCAAGAGGTGGAGGAGTAGGAAGCTCAGCACTGGTCTCTAGAATACCAAGGTGTAGATGACCAAAGTTCTCCTCACTAGCATGGTTCACACTCAATGGAGTGTGTGATGCGGTCAAAGGAACATTATCATCTTTTGAAGAAAAATGTGAAATAGAATATACACGAGATGAATGATCAGCCATCTCGATAGCAACAATATTCCTAGTCTCCAAGTCCCTTATGTACACTCTATCTAGAGTGAACTCAATTGTTTTACCTTGACCCCCATGAGTAATTTGATGAATATAAAGGAGATTAGTGGACAAGGAAGGAACACAAAGTACATCATTGAAGGCCCCTTACCCCATATCAATAGAACCCTTCCCACTTACCTTCATATATGTATTGTTACCCATCAATATGTGAGGTGAATTACAAGGCTCAAAAGAAGAGAACATATCCATAGAAGATGCCATATGATGAGATGTCCCTGAATCAAGAAGCCATCTATTAGATTCATGACTTGCAGAGGCCAAGAGTGCTTGTCCTTTCATTTTATGTAGTCCAGGAGTAGATGTTGTGTTCTCTGACTGAGATGATGATGAGGGGGCTGCCAATTGAGATGCTAAAGAAGAAGTAGAAGACACTGATGAGGGCAGCTGAATGTTATTCTTTTGAAGAAGGTGTGTGAGTTCATCAATCTTCTTATTGTAACATCTATGCTCATCATGTCCTAATCTTTTGCAATATGCACATTTTGACTTCTTTTTAGATGATTCCTCTTTAGAAGAGGTTATAGACTCAGGAGTACTATGTGAAGGAGAATCTTTAACTTGCTCATTAGACTTGGGAGCCTTGTTTTGCTTCTTACCTTTGCCACTTGAAGCCTTTGTATCCTTTGCAACAAGAGCATGATATGTAGAGGACTTCAATGTGCCCATGTGAACCAACTTTGCTTGCTCTCTTGTGAGCTGAGCTGCAAATTCATCAAGAGAAGGAATTTTGTATGCATTGCCAAAGGCATCCATTGTAGCATAGAATGTGGAAACAAACACTGAATAGTCAGGACCAAGCTTAGCAAGAATAGAAAGTATCAATTGTTCATCCTCTTTAGTGACCCCACAATTAGATAATTGCAATCTGGGAGAATTGAGCTTAGAGAAAAAGTCTTGGATATTGTCAAAATCTAAAGGATTAAGACCCATTAGTTCATTTTCCAACTTAAATTTCCTCATCTTATCTAGCTTACCAAAGAGGCTCTCTAAAGTAGTCCAAGCTTCATTAGGATGAGTGCAAGATGCAACATGATATCTAAGATCTGGAGAAATGGAAAACTTCAGTGTACCAAGAGCTTCATCCCTTCTATCAAGCCATTTTATTTTCTTTTTTGCTCCTATAGGTTTTGGATCTTGACCAAATGTGATTCGTTGCAACTTCGATTTTAACAATAACAACTCCATTTGAGATCTCCACTCATGATAGTTATATGGAGTTAGAAGTACAACTTTTGGAAAATCCATGATACAATCAGATATTACAAGAGAAGAACAACAAATTTCCCTCACAATACAATAAATCAACCCCTTTGTCCCAAACAAGATTACACTTTTTTGCAAATTTACAATAATGTATCCCCAAACTATCAAATCAGCTACAAACTGAAAAAATGAAATTTTGGAAAGAAATTTGCAAAAGTGCTTGAGTAGATCTGAAGTGTTCCTGAATACCTTCCCGATGCCACAAATTTGGAGAAAATCGAAGTCTAGAGCAAAAAGATATGAACTCGGAGGCAGAAAATGATGATCGGGCTTCAACCTAGAAAAAATGGCACAAAACTACAAAATATCTACACCACTGTAAAATTCAGATCACCAACTTTCCCACGATATTTCATTTCAAAAATTTTGCCTCTATTAGCCAAAGTTATGAAAAAATGAAAAAAAGGCCTATAAAAGGCACTATGGGGGGCAAATACACTGCTCAAGCAGACTAATTAGGCGCAAAAATAAAGTTCTCAGGGGCTTATCGTGTGATCGTGGGAAAAAGAAAACACCAACCAGGGCTTACCGTCGGCTATTACAATGGTTGGCAATATTTATACAAAGATTTATATAAAAATCTTCAAAACAAATAAACTCTAACCATACAGAAAATAAATGCCTTTGTACCATATGAAGATTGTACCGCCGAATGACAAAGGAGTACACCAGTGAAGAGTACCGATGATAGTTTCCAAGGATGGTGAATGTATAAAGCTGCTGACAAAACCTTTAAGGGCGCTGGCATGGCTAGAGAAACCTGTGTTGAAACAATCCTTCATACCCTTTGGAAGTAAATGTCACCGTCGAATGACAGTGTACTACCGATTGAGAAGGACGCAGGGATAATGAAATCCAATGTACCAGCGACAGTCGATTTGACGGGTATACAGTCGATGACCGGCGATGTACACTGTAGTGTAACAATGTACGCCGAAGATTTAAGGCTTGGTACGCCGATTTGATATGACCACGATGAAACCCATGCCTACAAATGAAGCCTAATCCAACCGCTATGTACAACCCTTGCACGGACGGGATGGAGAGAGGACCACCGATGTGCAGAGGATTGACTGATTTGACAGCCGGTAATAATGAATGTCGATGAAGGTCTGATAAAGCCACGAATGATGTGACCTATGTGTGCGGATTATGCCACAGAATATTCTAGCTGATCAAAACAATTGCACTAAATTTTCCAAAAAAATTAATAGCAACTATAGCCCTTTTTACTAAATTTTTGCCCCAAAATTATACAAAATACCCATAAAAATTATTTTTTTGCAAAAATGAGAAAATTGTACCATTTGGGAGGTTGTCCCAACAAAAAAAATTGCTTCAAAAACAACTTTACCCAAAATAGACAAATTTACAGTCAAAATTCGTCTACGGAACCTTCTAATCTCAACCGTGAGGTTAATGAAACTCCAATCTACACCCAGCAAATAACTTCAAGCTGAAATAAAAATTTTAAATCTGGGAAGGAATCTGCAACACTTGGAGAGCTCTGATACCATGTGGGAGTAAATGGTGACTCCCCAACGCCCCCAAGAATAGTTGTGACCAAAACCACTTCCACAAGAGAGAGAATGGCAAGAAAGTTTGCTTCACAATGCAAGATTGATTAATGGTTGAATATTGACTGATTCCATTCAAATGTAGATGAGATGCCTTGCTTATATAGGCAAGGTTGAAATGTAGTAAAGAACATGATGTTGAAAAATGTCATAATGCTATGACATGAGACAACTAGCAACCTAATCACCTAGGAAATGATGCATTAGCTAGATAAGATAAGTTCTAGATAAGCCAACTAAGACTTCTAGAAAGAATATTTTTCCTAAGTAAACTTAATCATATGAATATATCCCCTAATTACCTAGTGAATGAATTAGCTAGGTACAAAACAATTATTCACACCAACAATATCAAAGAGGGCCAAATGTAGACACCTAAATTTTTCCATAACTAACCATGCTAAACTTTATCCTATTCCAAGCATTAATTAAATAAAAATTTATTATTTATTTAATTAATTTATCCATTATCTTTATTATTCACCTTTAATTAAATAAATTAACATTTATTTAATTAAATCTAACCTCATAATCCTATCCTACAATGAATTAAATAAATTCAAACTATTCCTTTAATTCCTTTTTTTTAACAACAATCCAAGTAGTTGATTAAATTGAACTAATTAACTAATTAACCCATGCACTTCCTAAATGTGACTAATTTAATTAATTACATATAATCCACTTATCTCTAAAATATTACAACAAAATTCTAGCCCCTAATCCCAACTCTCAATCCTAACCCTCCATTTAGACTTGTATCTCACACCAATGTGAGTGGATAGTTGTAAAATGTTCATTCCCCATGTGATCCCTCATACATATGTGAGGACTCACATGTCTCCATCCCTTATCCCCATTTGATCTCACACATTTTCAAGTAGTCGTGTCTCCATTCTACTTCCCTGTGTGTCCTCACACGTGTGAGAGGAAACTTGTCATAGGTCCCTCTTCCATATGTGTCATCACACGTGTTAGAGGATATTTATCATAAGTCCCTCTTCCCAAGCATTCTTTCACACATGTGTGAGAGAACTTAATCTCCATTTGATTTAGTCGAACTAATCTTATCCTTTCATATCTCATTGATCCTTCTCCCCAAGTGCACCAATTTAATTGTGCCACTTGGAAATCCCTCATCCACCCTAATCTCTCAAGAATTTCTAGCCATTGATCTTGAGACAAAATTGTAACTATCCATCCTCTATCCTTAATATCTATAAATCAAAGCCTCGTTAAACCATTTTTATCAAGTGACTTAAAAGGAAATTCATGCTCTCAAATTGGAGAGTGACCAAATCATAACTACATGCTATAAAAGTACTAAGAGCACATGAAGAGGATTTTTGGTTGAATATTGAAGATTTCAATAGGTTTTGAATGCACATTCATTCATTTCTCGCTCAAATGGAGGTATAATAGAAAGCAAGGTATAAGTTTGCTTATTTTTGTTTGTGGACCTTTATTTTCCCTTTTTTAATCATATCTATTTTGGCATGTGCGGTGGGACCCCCCATCTCGATATCTAATATATTTTTAATTTTTTATGACTTTTCATTTGGTAGGTTATGGTTTACCACCTCTACATCTCCTAAGTCATCTTTTTGGTCTCTTGAGTTGCATGAGTCACCTTTGCATCTCTTTGATCATCTTCACTACTTCTTGGCTCATCTCTACATCTCTTGAGTCACATATGTGGTCTCCTATGTCAACTCTACTACTTGGCTCACCTTTGTATCTCTTGGTTTGCCTCTATATTAAAAACTAGCACTTTTGTTTCTAAACTAGTGCCTTTATTCTAAAGTGGCACGTGTATAAGGATCCCTAAACATCATAAAGTTGTGCTTGTGTCTCAAAGTGGCATCTTTGTTGTATTTTGAGGCACTTGTGTTTTGAATCAACACTTCTTTCCTAAATTAGTGACTATGTAGGTAACTTAGAAAGTACAAAAGAAAATAATATCTTATTTATTTGGTGGATTAAATTATTTCATAACCATATTTTTGAAGCCTAATGTTTGATTTGTGTATCTATATTATTAGTCAAATACATTCATGTGAAACTAGTAACATATTTGTGTTGTAGGTTCACATGTCTAAGGCTTAATCATTTTCACTAATCTTAGCTGTACTTAATATGTTAAGGTAAATGAACAATTATTTACCATGTCTTTGAGTAGAGTGGTGGGTATTCTCTCCTCTCAACCCACAAGGAAATTTTAATGATAAAAAATACCACTTTTCTCTTCTTTTCTTATTTTAATCCCAAGGAACCTAAGCGTGCATGATCCTCCCTCACACCGCAAGGTGATCTTGGTGACCAAAAACAAATAGGTTTCCTTTCCTTTAGGGGTATGCCCAAGTATTTCATCACAGTAGGAGATGAACTAAAGCCACATGTTTTAATGAGGTATAAAAATTTTCAGCAGAATTAAAATACTTTCCCATTGGGGGAAACTTCTTGTTACAACTAAACTCACAAAAGATTTATACCTTGTGAGCTAACATAGTAGAACTGGTTACCCTCTCAAAATAGGCCATCGAACATATCCTTCCATTTTATATAGTTAGGCATCATGTACCCCTATGCTATATCAAGGATACCCCTAACAACTGTGTTCATCATAATTTAAGATCATCAACTAGTTTTTTGAGGTGTGCCAATAAGTGGTTAGTCTTACGAAGTTACTCAGATCATAGTTTTGAATTGTTTAGATATATTTTAATATGGGAAAGGCATTGGAATCCATGGTAAGGGGTGTGAATATGATGACATGATCTTTTCATTCCCTAGCTATCCTTATCTTGATAGATAGTATATTGGTGAGCCCATAGAAGTTGACATGCCTACATGAACAAATCTAGGTTTTTATTGTGTTTGGTGTGTTTTCTTGTCAAAACCCATGCACTACCTTCTCTAAATCTAACTAGATCATTTTTAAATTTCCCTTTCAAGAAAAACCACTAAACCTTCTTCTAATCATCTAAAACTCATTTTCAACCTTTGAGTCTAAGTCAATATCCTAAAATCCACTCCTAAACCAAAGGTAGTCATCCCCCCATCCTAATATATGTCATTATCCCTTCATCCTAATCATAATCCCTTCACTATTCATCTAATATACAACATTTATTCTCTTAATCATCATTCCTTATTCTTAATCCTTCTCTACCATCATCTCAATCATCAAATCCTAATTCATAATCCTTGATCATCATCCTCTAATACTTCATCCTAATAATCATCTCCAAATTTATATGTCTCATCATCCAAATCCCTAAATCCAAATCATCTATATCCCCTTCTAATATGTAATCTAATCTTTCATCTCAATTCTCGAATCCAAACCATCCAACCCAATCAACCATAGAATCATCGTATTCCAAAATCCAAAATCATAATCAAGATCAAGGCCTTAATCCAAAAATCCAAATATAGTCATCACTTAGGAACCTTTCCTATCCTATGTGTATAACATTAAACAACCATCGAATTGAATCATTTTAAGGTCTTAAAATTTTGAGTCTCATTATCCATCCATGATCCCCCAATCCAAAATCCAATTTCTAAGCCAACCTCACCATCCAATCCCTAATCAAGCTAATCCCAAATGAAATCCATAACCTTCATCCACTATCCTAATATTATTTCTTCATCTAACATTTTGTTCATCCAAACCCCAACCTTTGGAAAATCAAATTAAAATGCACAAACAACATCCAAAATCAAACCCTAATCTTGTAACTCAAAGGCAACCCAAAGAGTGAGCCCCCTCTCTTCATCAAATCAAAATTCTAGCATTTATTCAACCATATTTTTATCTAGATCCAATCTTCAAATAAATTAAATCTATATTTATTCAACTATATTTTTGTCTAGATCCAATCTTCAACCATATTTTTGTCTAGATCCAAACCTAGGTAATCCGTTTCAAATAAATTAAATCTAAAATCCTAGGTTATAGTCCCTATCTCCCATCCCCTGATCTTAATTTCATCCCAATCCAATCATCCAACCATAAGCAATCATCTTAAACCTCTTCTTCTAATCCAAATCGTGAACCCAACCTTCTTCCTAATTCTAATACAATCCCTCAAATATAAATCATATTGTATCCCCTCATCCTAGTCCTAAATCAAATCCTAATTCATCATACCCTAATCCAATCTAATCTAATCAAAAATCAAGACCCTAAGAGCAATCCTAATTGAGCTTTATTAATACCTTAGCCAATATTAATCTAGCAATCCAGCATCAAGTTAAAACCAAACTACACTTAGGAACATTTCCTATCCTAAGTGTAAAAAATTAAAATTCAAAACCAATCCAATCAAATAATCCTAAGGTCTTCATTATTGATCCTTCATTCGTAATTCGTTAATCTAGTCAACCCTTATGTATCCCAAATTTAAGATTAATAAATCAATTCAAAAATATTTTGATAATAAAATAAATAGTAATATCTCTATCCATTACAACCCCATCCAATCCCTTTTAATCCAATTAGATCTCATCAAACTATCTATCCAATCAAAATTCATCGCATTCTTTCTTTCATCCCACTTCAAATCCAAATATCATGACTCCATTTTATTTTGATGAATTATCTCATCAAACCAAAAAACTATTATTTAATGATTATGATGATGTCTTGTCAATGAAAAAGAATATGATCCTTATCATGATAATGGGAGTCTTTTGGACCAAGATGAACTCCCTAATTCCTTAGATGACATCACCTTAAGAAAGCTTCTCACTAGCCCTCATCTCCCACTTGTCATCCCTCAAGACCAAGAATCATCTAACATAACTTATGCCACCAATCATAAATGACTATTCATTGCTCACCCTTCTCCTATTGTTGACAAGGGAAAACCATCCTTAGTCCAAAGACTCCTTCAACACCAATCCATATCACAAATCTCTCATTCATAAGTATGCTTTGTAGTCTCCACCTCCTATGACAATCCCTCATTCTCAAAGCCATTGTAATCCAACCCATTCTAATTCCAACATCAATCAGCTAAAATCATTTTCATGGATCTCCTCCAAATACTATCAGCCAAGGATCATAGCCTACAGTGCACAAAAAAAAATTATCTCATAATATCAATAATCCCATGCCATCCACGCATGTCGTCATGTTCATTAATCCAAAAACCCTTAAATTTCTCAAATCCATTAAATCAAGCATTCATAAATGTAAAAAATCATTATCTAATCCACATGTGAAAATCCAAGAGTCACTCCATGCACTAATCACTTGCAATGCTAAATTTTACTCTTCTCTCATCTCATTCAAGCAAATCCACCTATGTCAAGAACTTGTTGCAAAGAATTTACAAACATATCCTCTAACTCAAGGTCAACACATCCCTACTAATCTATCTCGTGACCCCCTTCTAATCCCATTCATGATCCCCTCCCATATCACAATCCAAACATCCCTCCTAACCCCCCTCATGATTGCATACCCCCTCATGATTCAAAAATGCCATTTGAATGCATCCATGAACCTTAATCCTATTACCATGGTTCCTCCACCTTTATTTAGTCCAATTTTCTCACTATCGAGGAAAATGGCATCCCCATCACTCCTTGTCCATCTCAAAATGGATTTGCATATTGTTTCCAAAGCAACAAGTATCCCATTATAAATTATATTTTTCAAGACATGCATTATCAAGGCAAAGAGTTAGACATCCTTAAGCAAGGTAATTTAGAACCCATCAACTTAAAGAAAATCTAATATTTTAGAGCATCAACTACAAATCTCATGAAAAATACATTGGTAACACCTTTATCAATCCTAAGGCAATTACTATAACCAATCCCACCACCACCCCCATCACCTCTAACCCAAGATCCTTGAATCCTACCAATCTTATCCCCTACATCCTGCCATTAAGATTAACAATTACATATATCATTGATCTTATTCTAAAATGATGAATGCATCACCCCATTATGGGATGTGAACATAATCTCTCACCATGCAACCATCACCTTTGGAAACAATTTGGATGCCAAAGAAAAATCATATAAAGCCAAAAATCCAAGGATTACCATGTCACTACAAGTCAAACATGCAAAAGAAAAGATAAATATGATCCAAAATCACAATAAATCCAAAAAATCCCATTAAGTAAAAGTAAAGCACAAAAAGATGCGGATCCCCCAACAAACAAAAGCAATGCATTCAAAAAGAAAATAAAAATTTATATACATTTTGCTCCTCCAAAAGCTACCTCCCCATTCCAATCCAAACATCCCCATCGTCTAAATCATAAATATATTTTGCCCCTATGTTCCAAAATCCACAATCCTTTGAGTCATGTAGAGTTTGTATGTCAAAAGTTCTACAATTCAAAATCCTCTATCCTCTAATTTCCTTTTGGATCCATACATCCTAGAATTTAAAATCTCAACTAGCCCGCCAAAAACCCAAAATCTAAAATCTCTCCCTAATCCAACACCCTAATGTCTGTCATGGTGCATGTCAATGTTGGTCCTAATAACATTCCCTCATGATGTCACCATCTCATCCTTTCCTCCATAAATCTTCGAACACCCTATCCTCCATACAACATCCATCCACCATCACATCCCATGAATCCAAAGTTTTGCATAAAATCTTATCCATCCTTTATCGACCATGCCCTTTATCTCCCATGATGATAATCTCCAATGTTTGAGTGTCATAACAATTGCCATAGTCCATAGCAACCATTATTTTGCAAGGGATATTATCCATGGAAATAGATGCTTAAATCCTTCACCCATCTTGCTATCCCCCATCCACTATCTTCCAAATTCTTCTATCCTATATGCAAATCCTTCTCTCATCCTTATCCAACTTCATCCATCCTATCTAAAAATTCGTAAAAAAAAATTAAAATTTAAAAAATGTAAAGAAAAGCAAATCATTCAAAGGTGAAAACAATTCTTATGGCACCTTTAGCAAGTACCTTTATGAAAACCTAGCAAGCATGCATCATGTGTAAATCCCCCATTCACTCACATCCTACACTTGGGAGCAAGTTTCTTCTATCCCACCTACCCCATCATATCTCCCTATCTATTAAATTTGCATTCCTATACCCTCCTATCCTACTGATATACCCTCCTTTCAATCTTGATAAAGACTTGAAAATCATACCCAAGCATGCTTTGGAATACCCTTACTTTCTTTGCAACTACTCTCTTATTCACCGCAATCCATCTAGAGTAGTGCATATTAGTCTTATGTAACATAGTCCTTGAACATCCATCCTAAATCTCAAATCCTTTTATCTCCTATCCTCCATACTATGATCCTCCTATATCCTATCCTCCATCAAATTATCCTCCCATATCATATTCTCCATTGCGTATCCTCCATCCAATAATCCTCCTATCCTACAACCTGTATCCTCTTATCTCCTAAATCCTAGATCCACTTGTCTTCCCTTCCTAAATCCTCCATTCAATAATCCTATTTCTTATCCTCCATCCAATCATTCTTGTATCTCCTATATAAGCAATCCCTGTATCATTACATTCCTATCCATAGCCTTGGTTCTCCCTTATCAATGATTCTAATCCTCCCATCCTAATCCATCCCAAACTTTATTCAAGCAATCCAATCCAATCCACCTACCCTAGATTCCCTCATAATCCAAACAATCTATCCAATTATCTGTAACTCCTAATCCATGCAATCTCGTCAAGTAATATAGCACATCCACAACATCCCTCTTTTTTCAACCCTTGTTGTAAACCTTGATCCACTTTACTCCTTTTCTACCCTTGTAAACCTTGATCCACTTTGCTCCAATTATAAATCATTCCCATTCCTTGAGTTGTTATTATCATCAACAATGTTATCGATGGAATTGATCATCCCTAATCCTTGTATTTTTGTTGTCATTAAAAATGCTATCAACCACATCACTAGTCAATCAATCAATTTTTAGCTCAACTACAAGCAACATCGTGTTTGTCTATCATTTTTGCATGCTTGATTGCTTTGTTGTATTATCATTTTTGCTTGCATTTGTAACAGTCATTGCAACAAAACACCATAATGATCCAATTTTCCCCATATATGTGTGCAGATACGTGTATACACATATGTATAGACAGGTATATATAATTGTATGCATATATCCACACGTGTGTATATATACACATACGCATACATATGTATACATATCCATACATATTTATTCATATACATACATTCGTTCATAGGTATGTTCATGCATACACACATATATACACACAGCCACACGCATATATACACGCAAATATATAAATGTCCACGAGGTTGATCCAGTTTTAGTCTTTTTAGATTTAATAATGTTTTATAAGAGGAGTATTGAATCACAAATTTTGCTGGAAACACCTGCACAGTTGAATAGATTCTGACAATGCAGACAATTCCGAGATAAATTTGCAAGTTTAGCTTTTCTAAATAAATGGAATGGGTCAATCTGCATGCATGATGATTAAACCAGAATCTCGATATGCTTGCCTAGAAAATAGAACTATTTTTATCATAGTTTTGTGAAAATCAAACATGAATAAAAGATATTTTGCTCAATTTATAAAAAACCAGGCAGCAGAATTCATGATTTCAAATTTCCAATAAGATGTAGGAAGATGATTCCATTAAAAGCCAAGTTAGCCATCAAGAATCCTTTATCTAGAATTTAATCTAAGCAGTTTATTTCACAGCTCACCCAATCGCACAATATTGACTTATTCTCCACGTATTTTAGCTTGCAAGACAAAACAATGGAATTTTAATTAACTAGAACTTATTAAGGCCAAAATCTGGCATTTCTGAACATTCTCATAATGTGACCAAACTGACAAACGTAGACTATTATCATTTATAGCAGTATATTCAACCTTCTTTGCACAAAGAAGCTTGATTTGACTCAATTAAAGTAAATGTTACTTGCATGTTACAATTCAATTAAGAATTTCAGGAATTATCCCATATCAAACTATTATATTCTATGGTGAACATATAAAAAAATTCTTAGCAGGAACCAACAACGAAGTCCATGTATCTGAGGATTTCTCATCTTCCATTGGTTACATACCATCAATCCTCATCAATCTCAGTACAATCTGCTACAATTTGGGCTTGTGTGGATTGATCTCCTCGCAAACGTAACTCTTCAATTTCTATCTTTAGTAATGGATCACAGGTGAGTATCTCAGCAGTCAGCATTTTTGGGCAACCTAAGAACAAAAAAGAACATATGAAACCATATTTTGGACTCACCGGAATAGTAGAAATGCTGGTTAACAGACAAACAGAAAACAAGACAAAAAAAGTCACCTGCAGCAGCACATCTGCAGCCTCGCCTTTTTCCATAGATCCTGATATGATTCATAACTGCCTCCTTTTCATATATATGTTTGCACTCCGTGCTGCAAAGAAGTGACAGTTTTCAAAATATATTTTTTTCTGTATTGTAATTATTATTATATCATTCAACAAGGTAGTACATGATAAGAACAAAACTGATTTACGCATTTCAAACCTAGAAACAACACATAACCAACCATTTGGTACGACCTAGAGATATATTGCATTGTTTGGCAGAATAATCATAAAGCAGAAATTTATGTTCACATTACATTACCAGAGGTAGTATAGGTTAAGTTGCTGGTTCGGGCTTTGGGTACAAGGATTTAGTATGTGGATTCAGCAAAAAGAAAATTGGGGTAGAGTTTGATTTGGGTTCTCCCATACAAAAAACATTAAAATCATTAATATATACATTTTTGCAGCCTAGAAAAAGGAATTAAGTTGATAATACAATATAGAACTTCAATGCCAACTAGTCAAACTTGAATATCATGATAGATATTCATTGTTTAATATTAAAATAATAAATCAAAAATATAATACTATTGAAAAAGTCAGACATGATTAAAAAGCTTTTGTGGTCCCATTCTATCCAGCCGACATGATTAAAAAGCTTTCCATTTTGATTTCATTTATTTATTTATATACAACAATTAAAAAGGAACTTTTGTTTCCATCCCAGTGACAGCATCAACACCCATATATTCCACAACAAAGGACTATACCAACACCCGCAGCATAGCCTTCACAACCACTTTCCTCTCAAAGCACAACCAAACTCTCCAAACCCAAGCATTAAAATCTTCCACAAAATACTTGGGTAGAACAGCCCTTGCCACCCCGTCAGTATCCAAACCTTTGACACCACCACATGGAGATAAAAATCATGAGCTTCATCACAGAGGGAGCCAAAACATAGGTGTAGTGATGCCAAGCGAGAGGTGCAGTGCACAGCAAGATGAGGGATCGAATCAAAAAATGATTTAAATAATAATTTAACTTTTAAAAAGTCATTTTTTGCGCAAATTCACTCTAGGTACCTACAATTGTATGGGTTTGTCACAGGTTTGCCCATTTAATGTCACCAATGTGTTAACTGTTGCCTTCTCGTGATGGTTCTTATGATCGGATTAAAAGTTATATTGAGTTAACTGAGTTAACTATTAGCTGAATAATATGAATTCACCCGACCACTGTGCCTGGTCGAGTTAGTGACCCTGTGACTTTTGTGGCATGTTTGTTACTTAACCCATCCTATTCAATTGCAAATAAAAGGATGTTCCACATTTTAACCTAGCTCACCACTAATCCAGATAGTTGGTGATTCCAAATCCTTTGTGTTGTGGATGAACTTGCAAAGTGATTATTTCCTTTATGTGTATTTAACTTGAGTTTGCTGGCATTTATCGACTTTTCAAAATGCTTAGTCGAAAAGTTAAGTCATTTAATTGCCTTTGTAAAATGATCTTATGCATTTAATATTGTATATATTTAGAAAGTGTATTAAGTTAAAAGAAACTGTTTAAATTAAATGCATTAGTCAATTTTAGTGAAATTGCTATATTAGTCATTTATAAGAAATGTCAATATGCATTTGAAATAAAAATGTCAAGTGAAAGATATTTTGGAAAATATCTAATTGGAAACATCCAAGAGAAATAAACTTTTCTAAAATAGCTTGTTAAGTGTTAAATGGAAAGGAATTTCATTTTCGAATTTTAGGGAATTTTGGAATGAAAAGGAAAAAGGGAAGGGATTTATTTTTGTTCATTCTTTTTGCTTTATTTTTTCTCTCTTTGTGGGTGTGCATACGTGCTTTGGAGGATTGAACAGTGATTGCTTGTGGATTGTTAAACTAGTAGAGAGGAAGGATCTTGAAAAGCTTGCATCATGTGTGTGTAGAAGCAAAGATCTCCTCTACTTTGTGTAAGGATTGGATTGAAAAGAGAAAAGTATTCCTCATTTTGTTTCATGCTTATGCTTGTTAGTTCATGCTTTTGGCCATTCCCACAATACGCGGTTGCATATGGTCTTCCATTTTACTAGATAGTGAATTCTGAAATAATCTAGGATAGTTATGATTTATTTTAATTTGATGTATTTCATTTTTTTTTAATTTAAGAGTGTCATTAAGTTGCCAAAATTTCAGGTGATTGCATTTTTGTAGTGTTGGTGGATTTAAAGCATAAAGGTATTGTTAGAAAATGGATGGGGCGTTTTTCTAAGTTTTCTTGAAAACTGTAAACTGGCCCAAAACCTATACAAAAATTGTCACAAAAAATTATGTAATTGAAAAAGTATGATCTCCTAGACTATTTAGTATTTACAGCATAAGAGTGTTGGAAATGTTGTCACTGATGTCAAAGGTGCATGTTCATGTTGTCATTGATTTCATGAAGGTATTCAGTATTGTCAATAAGACATGGATGTGTAAGAGCCGAGGAACAACAATAGACACAATACATGATAGAGGGATGATGTAGCAGAGCAATCAAGTTTGAGACTGATATGGAATAGACATTTAAAGAAGAAGAAGACATTTGTGTGAACAGCGAATATATTAGAAGAGATTGATTGTCTTTATTTAAATTAAAGATTTAAACATAATTATGAGAAAGATATTAAAAACAACACAACTCAGTCTTTGAAAATGGATTGCCATGATGGATAAAAGGTACACTAACAAAGGAAGAAAGGATGAAACGATATCTGTTCGATGTTTGAAAATAGATGGCTTGAGACTCAATGACAAGGTGAAGAAGGATGTTAACTTGGATTTGATAAAAGTTGAAAGAATTGCAAATACAAAGAAAGGAATCGGATGAAGATAATTTAGAATGGATTATTCGTTGTTAAAAGGCTGTTGAACTAATCGTAATTATTATCATTTTGTGGACGACTCTTTGGAGAGTAGTCGCCTTCTATAGAAGTTAAAATAAATAAATTCATATTGATTGCCAAGTTAATATATTAATTGTAGTGAGGTGTTTGAGGTTAACAAGTGTGTTAAGAAGCAGCGAGTTAATATTCATTAAGAACAATGATTCAAGGAGCAGCGATTACCTTTGGATAAGTGATGCATGAAGAACAATAAATAAGATTAACTGTGCGCAGTGATCAAGTAAAGATTAAAACAGTTTAAATAAAATCAAACATCCTTTGATAAAGTCGACCCTCCTAATGTTGTCACAATTTTTGAGAGAGTTAAAATAAATCAAGTTTATCAAGTTGTATATGGCTGACTCATTATAAGAAGTAGCGCTGGAATTAAAATGAGTTAAGACAAATCAAATAGTCTTTAAATAAGCCTGACCTCTGAATGAATCATCTCTCTTCAAGAAGAATTGCCTTCTTTCATAAAAGCGATGGGGTATATATGTAAATTGTAAAGTGATTTGGAGATAAAGAAGGTAAGTCTTCAAAAAGCAAGTAATGAATATTATTTTAATAAAAGCAGATCTAAAGGAAGAAAAAGAGCAGAAAATGAAGTATAATTCTGATGTGTTCTAACAGAAAGAATGTGTGATTAAACGTAGAGAATATGAGCAAATTACATTAAGTATAAATGCAGAATTATATGAAGAATATGTGTAAGAATTAAGAGAAAGATATTGCCATGTTATGATCAATTTTATGTAAAGTTGAGCATGAGTTAGATCAGTTTTGTGAGGAAAGAAAGTGTGTGATCCAAATTGTGAGAGAAGAAAGTATTTGTGTGTGTGAACCTGATTTGAAAGAAAAGACTAACATCATACAGAATCAGAAATAGTGATCAGATTTGTGAGAGAAGGTTATTGTGGATTGTGATCAGATCTGGAAGAAGGATATTGTGTGAGGTATAATCAGATTTGTCAGAGGAAGATCCTGTGAAGAAGCATACTATATCAGTCATTGAAGAATTAATAGAGGTTGGAGCCTCTTGTTGGGTTGGACATGGGAAGAACACAATAATACAACAATATTTACATGGAAACCGTAATGGGAGAAAACCACAGCAAATTAATGCTTTTATATAAATTCTTCTTTTTACAAAGTTTGTAGGCACCAACGGCTCATTCAATTCGTGAGCACCAAGCCACTAGAGACACCAACCCCTCATTCAAATTTCCACCTTATCAATGTTGCTTCTACAACAGATGATGGATAATCTTTTTCTCCACAAATTTTGCTATAGCCCTCTTCTTCAAATTGCTATAATCTCCTCCTCAAATCTACTATAGATTGATCATAAATCTGCCACAAAATGATCACAATTGCCACATGAAAATCTGCTATAACTTCTTATAATCTCCTCATAAATCTGCAAATGATCTTCACAATTTGCTCTTCATAAATCTGGTGTATATGTCTTATTTGTTATCCTTGTTCATTCCACACATTCTTCTGTTAGTTTTAGATCAGAAATGTAAGCAAGAAATAATGCAACACATAAGACAAATGAGCACAGCAGTTTACCTTGGGAAAACCACCCTTCTCGAGGGAGAGAAACCCAGCAAAATATATCTCTTATATATAGAACAAATAAGAGCAGAAATCTGCTTTACAGTTGGACCCTTCTCAAGGGCGAACTTGACACAAAGAATGATGAGAATCTCTTTTTGATACAATCAAATATTAATCTCCTTGAAGTCGAACTACTGCTACAAAATTATGATCTGCTGCTAGGACACAAACTTCTCCTTGAGAGTGCAAATTGAATGAAGAATGAATTGGTGATTTGATGAATCAACTTCACCTTGTATATATACAAAACAAGGTGTCTCTTCATTTAGGTCGGCCACTTTTAAGGAATATAAAATATAAAATATAATTTATAATTAAGGCCGACTTGCCTTATTAATAATTTATTATTTAAATTTTGAGATAAAGATATCTCCCGCCGCTATAACATCAACACTCCCTCTTAGCTAGGGAGGTATATTTCCAGATATCCATGTCATGGAGTCTCTCAACATGACACCCACAATGGCTACACCCATTTGTGGAAAAAAGTTCATCACGGAGTCTCTCAACGTGATGTCGTCATGGAGTCTCTCAACATGACGTCTCATCTCAGTCTCAGAGGTGAACAAGGGCTCGCACCTCATATTTCTCCGTCTCAGAGAAATATATACTACAAAGGCTTTCACCTCATATTTCTCTATCTCAGAGAAATATACGCTACAAGGGCTTTCCCCTCATATTTCTCCCTCTTAGAGAAATATACGCTACAAGGGCTTTCACCTCATATTTCTCTGTCTCAGAGAAATATACGCTACAAGGGCTTTTACCTCATATTTCTCCGTCTCAAAGAAATATACGCTACAAGGGCTTTCACCTCATATTTCTCCGTCTTAGAGAAATATACATTACAACAAGTCTTCATGATGATGTGACTCCCTTTGAAGCTCCAAGTACGACATCAACCTCCTAACCTCCTCGTCCAAGGTTGCCTCTGTTGGTTTGTCAGACTCCCTCTAAGTGTTAATTCCTCCTCTTGATCAACTTTAGAATAAGAAACCTTCTAAATTGACTTTAAAGCTTCGCTCCTTTTGAGTTGTCCCTATGTCAATTTCCGCAGAAGAAACATGTTGTGTAGACCTTAATTTGCAATCTCGAGCAAAGTGACCATACTTGTCACACCCGAAACATTGAATGTGAGAGAGATCCTTCTTCTTCTTCGGTTCTAGGGCAAAATCTGATTCTCTGTCTCTATTCCTCTTTCTTCCTTTGCCTCTTTCTTTAGAAGTATGTGTAGCAAGAACTTGATTTTCTACATCATGATAGTTTCGCCCAATTCCTCTTGCTGCCAACCTGGACTCTTCTTGAATACAATCAACTCGAAGACGATCAAACTTGGGCAACTTGGATCTCCCACTGATGCTCTGAATAAAGCGTTCCCAAGATTGAGGAAGACCATTTAGTGCTAGCATTGCAAGATCTTTGTCTGCAATTATATCCCCAATAGCGCTCAACTGATCTCTCAAATCAACAATCTTCATAAAGAATGAGATGACTAAATCATCTTTAGCCATTTTTACATGGTGAAGTTGTTGTCTCAAAGCAAGGGCTCTGTTGGTGTTGTTGATCTCATACAATCCTTTTAGAGTATCAAACATTTCTTTAGCTGTCTTCAACTTGGAGATGATCGGTACTAGGTGATTCATCACAGAGTCTATCATGATCTTTCTAGCCTTCATGCCATTTTTCTTCCACCGGATTTTCTCAGTATCATCGGAAGGCTCGGGCATATCACTTTCCATGAAATCAAGAAGATCATTCTCCTCTAATGCAATGAGTACCCTGGGTTTCCAAGAGTTGAAGTTTGAAGCTCCATCAAGCCTATCTTCTACCTTGACACCGCTCACCATCTTCTTTTTCCGCACAAATTCACCTTCAAAGATCTGCCCTTAGGTCTGTAATAATTTGCAACCTCAGATCTGCAATACTTCAAGATCTGCCCTAGATGAAAAGCTAACTTGACTGTTTAAGCAAATCTGATCAGATCTTTTCTTAGACCCGCTCTGATACCATGTTAATTTTAGATCAGAAATGTAAACAAGAAATAATGCAACACATAAGACAAATGAGCATAGCAATTTACCTTGGGAAAACCCTCCTCGAGGGAGAAAAACCCAGCAAAATATATCTCTTATATATAGAACAAATAAGAGCATAAATCTGCTTTGCAGTCAAACCCTTCTCAAGGGCGAACTTGACACAAAGAATGATGAGAATCTCTTTTTGATACAATCAAATATTAATCTCCTTGAAGTCGAACTGCTGCTACAAAATTATGATCTGTTGCTAGGACACGAACTTCTCCTTGAGAGTGTGAATTGAATGAAGAATGAATTGATGATTTGATGAATCAACTTCACCTTGTATATATACAAAACAAGGCATCTCTTCATTTAGGTCAGCCACTTTTAAGGAATAAAAAATATGAAATATAATTTATAATTAAGGCCGACTTGCCTTATTAATAATTTATTATTTAAATTTTGAGAGAAAGATATCTCCCGCTGCTATAACATCAACATCTTCATCCCCATTCACCAACTCCTTTCGTGCCTTCCAAGGAGTGTGATTGTCTTTGAAAGACATACCATTTCATAAGAAATGTGCCTTTCCCAAGTGAGGCAACCACTACAAAAATGAATCAGCCTTAATGCAATTTATTAACTTTGTTAACAAGCAACACTAGGCAAAGGTGATCTCCTTAAAAACAATAATTATGTTTTACTGTTTAATAAAACTCCAAGAACTAAAGTCACACCATTTCATCAAACGTTATTCATGTTATGAAATTGCACCATCTGATATATAATTGCTGCATTAACTAAATCTTCTTTGAATACACATTAATCTTTGTAATCATTGGTCTATATATTGATCATTAGTCAAAGCACTGTATCCTTCTTGGTCGCTGCCCTTCTCATCATAACTGCTCTGTAATTATATTTAATTGTTAATAAAACAGTAAACTCATACCTTAACTGATGAAATCGCATCATGACTATTTTTGTTGCACCCTTTATACACTCCATTGAGTATGTGTTTTAGTGACTAAGTTGTATGTTTTAGTTTTAACAAAACACTTGGTTTGTTGGTGTAATTAATATTTAATTACACTTTGCATAAGTTTACTTAGGTAATTATTTAATTCCTAAGTTTTAGGCTTTCATCTTTATCTTATCGAGCTATCTTGTTGCTCACGATAAGATTAGGGTTATGCATCTTTGCTTTTATAAAGCAAATCATATCTTGTAATTATCGAATTCTTGAATATAATTTTTTGCACATCTTCTTGCAAATCTCTTGCTTTTTTCTCTTCTGTGGAAGGATTATTCTGGTTTGCAAATCTGAACTTGGTTTCTAACATGGTATCAGAGCCTTGATTTGCAGCCCCTTCTCAAATTTCTGGAGAGATTCATTGCAGAGTCGTTCGGGATTCCTCAAGGGTTTCATACCTTGAGTTTGTCTCTCTATTTGGGTGCTCTTGCATGGCTGCTTTCAGCGCACGTTGGAGGAAATCTGAGCTCATACTCGAGTCCAAAGCTGTCGAAAAAGTCAAGATCGACTTTTGTTTTGCCTGAATCCGACATTTTATGCCAAAGTTATGAGGGTTTGAAGATCTGTCAGATCTGGGAGTTGCAAAGCTTCTGGTGCGTTTTCAGGCAGATCAGACCTCGCCATCAGATCCAAAGCGTCCGAGAGACGAAAAATGACATATAACTCGCCCTATTTCGGCGTCAGCTGTTCGTGAGGCAAAAAAAATTTACCTAGTAGGCCGTACGGCCCGCCAAGTACAGGGTACGATTTTGCAGATTAAAAAAAATCAAATTTTCTGCATTTTATTTTATATCGGGCTTTATAAAAATTTATGGGGGCTTTTGTAAAGTTTTGGTGGCATTTTTAAATAAATTCGTGGCATATTAATTTTTTGTGGAGGGTTTTATGTGGACCGTATTTGGTACTTTCGTACCAGTCCGCAGTCTGTCGACCTTTGGTCCTCGCCGGCACCGCTTTCCACTCCCTCCGCCGTCAATTTTTATTCCGGCCGGCCGGACCCTTTCTCCGGTCATTCCACAGCCGGCTCCCTCCGTCCAAGCCCCCGATTCTATCCAAGCCAGGAGCTCCGCTTGGCGGAGCGGAGCGACACCACCAGCGGCGCCACGAACGCCCAGCCCACCCGCCACCAGCCCAGTGGCGGGTTTATTTTTTGCAAATTTTTGCCCCCTGGTCATATGGCGGACCAGGGGCTAGCTCAAAAGGAGCTTAATTTCTGCGCCCATTTAGCCTTCCTGTACCCTAATTTGCCCCCAAGTAGCCCTTTTTTTCATTTTGGCATAACTTTTGATCCCTAAGGCGGATTCTTTGAAACGAGATATCGCCGAAAAGCTGGCGAGCCCAATTTTCTGATGGTGCAATTTGTTTCCATAAATTTTGCTGTTTGATGGGAGTTTTTTCCAGTTGAAGTCAGATGTTCAGATTTCGCTTCGGAGGGCATATCTTTTGACTCGGTGATCCGTTTTTTGTCATTCTCGCGGCATCGGAAAGCTGATTTTGTCCTCTACACAAATCTGAAATCAATTTCTATTTTTTGTTTATGCATGTTTGTATGCTCTCCTTTTACAATCGGTGGGTTATTGTAATAAATGAACTATGATAAAGTTCCATTCGGGGGGGGGTTTTTGCATATCCATATTCATTTTGTTTTGATGGCAACTTGTATGGGTTATCTGGCTACCTAGTTTCTTTTGGCCACATTCTTGTCTTGCTTGACACATATCGGATTCATCGGTTCACACTTCAGATTGAGAGCCTATGGTTAATGATCCACATTGGATCCATCTCAGTTTGAGGGCCATGTTTTTATGGTTATTGTTCCAGAATCTATTTTTGGTACTCCTTCCCATGGAAGAGTTTCAATCACAGTTTGACATCGGCATCGAGATACACGTTTTCCAGATTCTGTCATCATCTCATCTCCTATTGCTTCACAGATTCCAGAGTTGTTCCAGTTTGTGAGTTTTCCAGTGTTCCGTGGCATCCGGTCTGTTGTTGCTTTATCATGATTCCTTGAGTCAATCAGTGACTCTCATATGGTTTCAGTAGTAAACAAAAGTATCTTTCCTTGCTTGACAGAATCAGGTTCCAATGTTACTCTACAGTGTTCTTCCAGTGCTTCTTTGCAGCAGTCATCTCATTGTAGGGGGGTTTTGTGCCACTGGGTTTTCCTTCTCTACCTCATATTGCATTTGTACTTGGGTACCTGATCAGGCCTTGTTGTCGGGACCCATTCATGCTTTCTTGCATTCATCTTAGTTTTAGATGCATGCTTTATTTGCTTCTCCCTAAGTTGCACTTATGGGGGGGTGTTGGTGTAATTAATATTTAATTGCACTTTGCATAAGTTTACTTAGGTAATTATTTAATTCCTAAGTTTTAGGCTTTCATCTTTATCTTATCGAGCTATCTTGTTGCTCAAGATAAGATTAGGGTTATGCATCTTTGCTTTTATAAAGCAAATCATATCTTGTGATTATCGAATTTTTGAATATAATTTTTTGCACATCTTCTTGCAAATCTCTTGCTTTTTTCTCTTCTGTGGAAGGATTATTCTGATTTGCAAATCTGATCTTGGTTTCTAACATGGTTCGCTGCTCTATATATTCACTGTGCATTATCATATATGTTTTAGCCTTATATATGTTTTAGTTTAAACATATATTCACTATCATTGCTGCCATTTATCATATATATTAACCACTGCATTCTATATCTGTTTTGAGAACATGGTCATCGCACCATACAATAATAGTGAGTCATACTTTCAAGAAATCGACTATTAAGTCACACTTACAATTGATATCCTTATCACTGCTATCTAATCTTATTGGCTATTGCTGCATGATAACTATTCTCTTTATCACTGCAAATCTTTATGAAGTTGCACCATTTGACATGCAATTGCCGTATTTACTATGTAATTCGCTGCTCTTCTTATGATGTCTGCTCATTAACAATATTGATACACTCCTTAATCATTGCTTCTATTTACTAATGCTTGATCACCCAACAATATATAGTAATTGCTGCCAATTAGTGTCATATATATGATGATATCTATATTTTAACAAAGGTAATCACTGTCTTATACTCATTAATCTATGCCGCCTTCAAACTATGCTTCATTAATTTTAAATTTCTGCACTTCATCTTTGCCTTAATATCACTGCTTTTAAATAGAATCATTGTGTATTACTTGAACAACTACCAAAATATGTTATCTTCAGTTATGCTCATTGACATTCATTAGATAATTGTAACATTAATTTCCCTTTGACACCAATGACAATGATGTCTTGTCACATTTCAAACCAACAATCTCGCTTATACACCTTGACGTCAATGACAACAATCTTGCCCATACCTTTTGATATCAATGACAACTTCAAACTTTCTCAACTTGAGCACCTTTGATATCAATGACAATATTTCCAACAAGAGTCTCTAGTAGGTTGGAACCTACAAGAAGAAGAAAAAGATTAATCTATAATATATAAGCAATATTTTGCCGTGGTTTTTTCCTGAAAGGGTTTCCACATAAATCGTGTGTTCTCAATTGCTAGATCTTGCATATGTGTGGTGGATGTGATTGAGTGAAATTATTAACTTTGAAATTATGGTGAAAATTTAGTGAATGGTGAAAAAATTGAAGCTTTCATTGATGGTGATTTGAGTTTTTTGCATGTTTCTTGAAATTGTTAAAATGTGGATTTTGGATTTAAGGCATGCAAAAGCTTTTTATTTTGTGGGGCGAAATGTCTCGTGTTGGAAATGTGATTTATCTGTTAGATACGTGTGTCAAGTTTTTCGGCCTAGTTTTCCATACCATGATCTTTTAGATCATTTTGGACATTTTGTGATGTCACTCTATTTCTATATCTAGTAGCCTTCTCCTATTGTTCATTAATATACCTAATGTGTATATGTTATTCCCTTTGCATGAGTGTTGTTGGATCATCACACTCATTGCTTGGTGTTGGTGGTTGTCATCATTCTCTTTTATGTATTGGTTGTTGATTATCATAACCCTTGTGCACCATTGTTTGATTATGCTTACAAAAGTGTGTTTATCAGATGATGACTGCATGCCTTGTTTTCCATGTTAAGACCATTTGGTGTGAATCTTGATTTAGCATGTATTAATAAATGAATTGTAATATAGTTTTTGAGAGGTCTCCTTTCTCAACTAAATTGAAATAAATTAATTAGTGTTGATGAATGCTAAGGGACAAATTTATGTAATTAAAAATGTTGATACTCCTTTGTATTAGCCTACTCCTCCTCCTACTTTTGGTTGGGATGTGCGTGCCCAAGAGATGATTTATGCATTTGACCTGTGATGTTTGTGTATTCAAGTGTTGTTGTGCATTGAATTATATTGGATTGTTGTCTCCATTGTGTTATGCATTGGATGGTGTGTGAAACCCACATGCAACCATGGTGTGGATTATTGGTGTCTTACTTGAGATCCTAGTTGTAATTTGTCATCTTCTATTATGTGTTGAGATGGTAAAGGATGTAATCATGTTATTGTTGTAATTAATCTTGATCTTAATTTGTGCCCATCCTTGTGTTCTTCAAAAGCAAACTTGTAATTGTAATAATTATTGTGATTTGCAAATTGGTAGAAAATGCATGTGCCGGTAGGTAATTCCGTTTGAGCACCATAGATGTTACTATTCATGCTTTTGGAAAAAGTGCTTAAGTGATATTTTATTTCAACAATGTGTTGTATATATTAATTGAAACTCTATGGTGTGGTTGGTGCTCATCCATCTCTTGTTTCCATTAGAGCTATGATCAATTTGATTTGTCATTGTAGCATGATTAATACACCATACTTAGTTCATTGGTGTTGCATGCCTTGTGTGCCATTGTGTTGTGTCATGACACGTGCATGTAAATGTGTAATGTGGCATGTTGATGTTGTATTTACATCACAAAAAATTTGTTTGTGTGTGTTTTTACCCCTAATGTCTTGGGTGAAAGATTGGGATGAAATATTTTGGTTAGCCAAGTGATTGAAACAATGAGGCAGAATTCCAAGCAGCCCTATTAGGACTTTGGAATAACTCGGCTAACCAAAAAAATTCAATCTCTTGGGACTTTGCAATAACTTGGTTAACCTAAAAAATTCAGTCACCCGAGATACTGTAAAAACCCAAGTCAAATTTGCCAATAACTCCACAAGTTTTCTGAACATTAAAAAACATATAATTTTGAAATATATATCCTTCAATGTATACTATTGAACTTGAGGAATATATTAATGATTTTCTTCATATATGGATCAAGATTAGAGTTAACTGCAATAATAGACTAGTTTTTTTTTTTTTTCTTTTGATACGTTAATTGTGGATTTGAGATTCACTCCCTTCATATAAAAAATCGAAAAATTTAATAAAAGTCTAAACATCAACCCTTGAAAAGATGTACTTGGGAAATTACAGTAAATAACTTCAGCCAAAAAGCAACAATAAAATTCATATGATGTTCAGCAAGGGAAAAAAAATAAAAATAAAAATCATGATTAATAATTTAAATTTGCCTTTATAATTTTTCTTTTTAATATAAGTAATAAATCCATAAAAATAAAACAATATTATGTTAGATTTTAAAACATAATTATATAAATATGTTTAAATTTTTAATTTTAATACATAAATAATAAATACGCTAAATTCTATATATTAACAAAAATAAATATATTGCAATTAAAAATCTCTTTTAAATATATTATATTTTTAAATATTAAATTTTAATATATCGAACAAAAGACAAATCAGCATTGTTATAAAAAAAAAATATTACAATATAAAAGTATATTTTAAAAATGCAAAACCTAAAAAAAATTATCTAAATACTAAATATTAAACTTTATAAATAAATACCCCTGTTTATGGGGTTCAAAAGGCTCATCTAAATTCCTTTCAGAGAAAACAGGTTAAGTGGGCACCTCCGAAAGAGGGATGGGTCAGGGTAAATTTCAATGGGCCGTAACACAGAAATCCTAGAGTAGCAAGAGCTGGTTCTGTTATTCGCAATTAGGATAGGAAAGTGGTGATGGTGGCAGCAAAGAAATAAGGACAAGCAACAAACAATGAGGTATAATTCCAAGCGGCCCTATTAGGGTTGGAGATGGGAAAAAAATTAAATCCTCATAATAACCATTTAGAAGGGGACTCTCAAAACATTGTTAATGCAATCCGCAATAAGCATACATAACCCAAATTGGATGTTAAATAAATAGCTAGGTGCAATTATTGAGTATAGCTTGAAAAGCTTTTCAAACTTCAAAAAAATCACATTTACCGAAGGAAAGGACATGGCAGGCAAAGCTACCAATGTCGCGATCGATATGAGCAAAGATAAAGCTGCTGCAAATTTGGAAGAGACGTGGCACAAGTTACACATAGCAAGTTGTGGGAGAGTGTGATGTCATGCAATAGTTTAAATGCAGAAGGACAACTGATAATCATTCCTCTTTAGGGCGAAATGTGAAGAATGACTGAAGATTGAGTGGAAATAATTGCGGTTGGGGATTAAAAAAGAGAATGGGCGACCCATTTTTGCAACACTAAAGGCAAAAGACTATAACATTTCCAACTATCTCCAATTCCACCTCACAGGAATTATTTCCAGTAAGTGCCCATCCTACTATTACTATGACTGGAATAAGAATGGTTATGTAATGTCCCCATTTTTATATGTCAGCATTGTGATTTGATAATTAATTTAAGGTTGCCAAAAAGGTTAAGTTTTAAAAAGGCAACTTGAATTAATTATCTATAGGTGCAAAAGTAACTTAAGTTAGCAAAGTATAATATATTGATTAAGTTACTTTTGAAAAAGAAATTAAAAGTTACAAAAGATGCAGAAAAGCAGAAGTCAAGAAGACATGGAGAGTTACGAATTGAAAAGAAAAAAAGATTGTTGGAGCTCATTACAGGAAGAGACTGGTTTTTGGATTTGGAACAAGTTTAGTTGGTGGACGTGGTTCACAACCTTTCTGAGGTGAGGCGACCTATGAAAGAAATTGGCTTTGGCAGTGAAAGATCTGCCCTGGCTGATAGCTGGAGAAATCGTGTGGGTCTCTCGCTTGGTTTCAAACCTTGAAGTTTTGAAAAAAGTTGTGTAGTCACTTGAAGACAAATTTCCAAGTTTGAATTGAAGATTGATAAAATAAAGGTTGAGTTTATATAGTTGTGCAGCTTCAGCATTTATTATATCAGTTTAATTCTTGTTTTGTATCAAATTTATTGTGAATATCATTCCTAAATGGCTTCAGTTAAGTAAATTGATAATCAATCTTTGTATACACTATAAAGTCTCTACAATAATCAAACTACCCTTCACAGCTAGCATACAGACTCGGGCTAATTTAAAGAAGAGCATGCCAGTCAATTCAAGAAAGGAAATCGACACTGAATTATTGGAGTTGCAGTTAAATAAACGGGTGCCATGTGTTGATAAAAGACGTTACAAATAACAAGGAGTTTGGACCAGGATTTACACATATTGTAATGGTGTCGACTTGCAAGGATTTCAAGTGGTTATAATCGTTCTCATTTTGTGAAAGTCTCCTTATTAATTATTTCTCAGCGGACTTGAATCCACTAAAGAATTTACTAAAGGAGAAGCGTCGTACTGATAAAACATTGAGAATTTCTGTGAAGATGCTTCACGGTGGAAGCCATGTTTGGTGAATCGAATTAGTAAAAAAACTCATCAATTCATAATTTCCTTGTGGCTTGGGATTGAAAGGAAGCACGAGAAGTGTTGGTCAACAACGTGTGAGCATCCAGAAAACCATTTGACATTGAATCGTGAGATTTGCAGGAGTATTCAAGGAGCTAAGAAGATCTCAAGCAGCGCACTTAACTTTATCCTTGATAGGAGACGTGTATTATTCAATAGTTGTTTCATCTTCTTCTAATGTTTCATTCATAACGGGAGCTTCAATGAAGAGTCGGGTTTCTGGAAACCTTCGTAAAAAAGGCATCAGTCCACATCTGGTTGTTCAAGAAGTATATGAGATGGAATTGAGTCATTCAATATGCTACTCTTATTGGAGCCGCTTTTTCATATGTGGCAATATAATCTATCATTAGTATGAACATTGGATTATAAAGATCATAAGATAAATTGCCGTTACACCTTAGAATGGAGTCGAAAATATTCTGAAGGAGGAGCCGTGTCAAGGTGAAATGCTCTTGGTGTGAGACAATGCGCCTTGGGTGTTGAGTGACTAAGCAGATATCATGGGTGTTTGTATTTAGTCGCTGCTCTATGATATATATAGTTGGGATCATATGTTACGAGGGAGAGCCAATAGAAGAGAACAAGTTTTTTGTTTGTATTATTCTCATCACCACCTCTAGATAATTGGTTGATATTGTGACATGGGTTATAATACCTAGTGTCACCCGCCTTGGTATTCAGTATAAAGAAGATCTACAAAGTTAGATTTAATAAAATACATGTGACTAACGTAGCACTGCATATTAGCCACCTGACCATAATGAAGTCGAGCTGATGATGAAGGGGAATCGATCTAAAGGATTGAACACTAAGCGGTATCTTGCTCAGGGGGCGTCACATTTAATGTAATAGTGGAAGCTGTCATATTTATCAAGGACCACTATTTGTATAATTAAAAGTTAAGCCACGAATAATGGTGGGGAAGCCATATAAAGGTCAGAATACTACTCCAATACTTTCTGTGTATATATCGTGCAATTTTTTGAGTTCAATTTGTTTCAGCTGATCATTAGTAAAATGGCTTATATATTTCAAATATTGTGAATCTTTGAGATATATCCTTTGTTATCAATGAATTTTTGTAAGAAAAGCTTATTCAGTATTCAATACATTAATCAATCATATAAACATTCGAGAAAAATTGTTTGCATACTCTGAACAGCAAAAAGGTAACTGTTTGACAAAATGCCTGAGCAGTTAATATGGTGAAATCAAAAAAAATTGTTCTCAGTTTAGGGTAGTATCTTGCAGGTTAAACCAGAACCTCAGACAATTGAAATTGTCCCCAAGACTAGAACTACTCTTTTGCTATTCAAACATTGAATTGCACCAGCAGTCCCAAGTTTTGATTCCAAAGCTAACTTTTAACTTGAAATCAGAAATATGAGAAAGAAACAAGAAGCAAATGCTAGAGAGTATTGTTATTGTAACTTCAAAGCTTGCAAGAACTAGGATATTGCCCACATATGACCCAAATACAAAAACCATGGAGTACATGTGTATTATGCATTGGTCTGTCTATGTAGTAAGCTCCCTTTCATTGGAATTTAGCGGAATGAAAATTTGTGAAAAAATAAATGTATCAAAAATGACTAATGATGTCATATATGCATCACTACTAAAGGTAATGAGAGAAAAAGCTTGAATAATCAAATAGAAAAAGTGCATGCAAACCTAGCATATGAGAATGAAATGGTAACTGATTATCGTATTTAACGAAGAAGAGGAAAACTCCTTTAATAAGAAATTGCAAGATGATGTTTCTAAAAAGAAACAAACGACAACTAAGTAAAATAAAAGAACTTGCTAAAACAAACTGAAAGCAAACTAAACTTAACTAAGATGACCATTACCCTAAATATAACAATATTATTTTAATACCCTCTCTTAATGGTCATTCTACTAACTATACCAAGTTTACCCCTAAATTTTACAAATTTGTGTGGACTAAGAGACTTGGTGAGAATGTCTACAATTTGATCCTCGATTGGAACATAATGCAACATCACTGATCCATCTTCAACAAGTTGTTGGATGAAGTGACAATGAAGTTCAACATGTTTGGTGCGCTCATGGAAGACTGGATTTTTGGCAGGCTTTAGCACCACTTGGTTGTCACTAAACAAGGGTTAAGGCCTTGCTTGAGATATTTTCATGTTCGGAAGCATCCTCCGTAGCCATATTGCCTCACATGTTGCTTTAACTCTTCCCCAATACTCTGCTTTTGTTGAGGAAAGAGCTATTGCCTGCTACTTCTTACTAGTCCAAGACTAAAAACATACCCAGAAGTAGACTTCCTATCATCAACAGAACCTATCCAATCTGAATATGTAAAACCAACCAGCCTCAGATCTTTGCTTCTGCTATACATAATGCCAAAGTCAAATATCCCTTTCACATATCTCAACACTCTCTTCGCTGCAACCCAATGTTCTACCTTAAGGGCAGTTATGAAACAAGAAATGTAGCTCACAGCATAACTGAGATCAGGTCTAGTGGCAGTAAGATAGATGAGGTTGCCCACTAGTTGCTTGAACGTTGACTCATGTACCACTAGTGATTCTGATTTGACTAAAAGTTTCAACACCTTCATGGGAGTAGATGAGATTTTGCAATCTGTCATCCTAAACTCCTCTAGCAAACTCTTGGCATACTTCGATTGAGAAATGAAAATACTGCCACTTGTCTGCCAAACTTCTACGCCAAGACAATAGTGCAAAAGACCCAAATCTGTCATATCAAACGCCTGACACAAATTCAACTTGATCTGCTCAAGCAAATGTAACCCATTGCTAGTAATGATGATATCATCCACATAGATGACAGGAAGAATGATATGACTACCAGTGCTCTTGACATACAAATTTGCATCTGATGGACTCCTTTAAAAACCCTGTGCCACCAAATACTTGTCAATCTTCAAGTACCATGCCCTAGGAGCTTGGTTTAGGCCATAAAGAGCCTTCAGCAATCGACATACCTTGTGCTCTTTGCATGTAACCTTGAAACCAGGAGGATGCATCATGTAGACCTCTTCCTCCAAATCTCCATTGAGGAAGGCACTCTTTACATCCATTTGATGGACCTTCCACCCAAACTGTGTTGCAATGGCTAAGACAAGTTGGAGGGTGCTCATCTTTGTTGTGGGTGCAAAGGTCTCCTCATATTCAATGCCTTCTCTCTATGAGAACCCTTTAGCCATCAACCGAGCCTTGTTTATCAAGTGTGCCAACAGCTTTGTATTTCACTTTGTAGACCCATTTGCAGCCAATGGGTTTCTTCCCTAGTGGAAGATCTAACAAAACCCAAGTGTTGTTTTTCAAAAGACTATGATGTTCAAATTCCATAGCCTTTTCCCATTCAGGTTTACCCTTTGTCTCTGAATAGTCCTAGGGCTCATAAACACTCTGAATGTTGGCCATAAGAGCAAAATTCTCTATGTTTTGCTTGCTTTTGCCTCTAGACGATCTACCTTCAACAAGCTCATCATCTCAAACATCACCAATGAGCTTTTCCCACCACTTAGGAAGAGGAGGAGATGCATCTTCTTCCAAATCAGGATTATCATCATCATGACTTGGGCTGCCTAGAATGAAATCATCTAGATGTTGATCCAGGTTGTCTCGAGGGAAATCTACTGGTATAGGGTCATGCCTTGGAGATTCCACAATCTCAAAATCATTAGATTCCCTCCCTTCAAGTGGAGCTAATGGAAGCCTAATACCCAAATCAGTCTTCGGAGGCTGATCCTCAAGACTCTTGATGGGAAAAGAGAGCTGAAAGGGCCCACCTTCTTCATCAAAAATAACATCCCTGTTGAATGTCAAACGATCAATGGCCACATCAATCAGCTGATAGGCCTTATGATTGTCACTATATCCTATAAGCATCAACTTTTGGCTTTTGGAATCCAACTTGGTCCTCTTTGCATCTAGAACCCAAACATATGCAATAGAACCAAAAATCCTAAGATGGTTGATTCTTGGTTTCCTCCCAGACCATGCTTTCTCTAGGGTCATCTTCTTGATAGCCTATGTGGGAGACCGGTTAAGAAGGTATACAGCCTATGTGGTAAGCTAACACTTGGTACTGTGTTTAGCACAAAAGTTGATGAACTGGTTGGAATAGAACTCACCCCCATTATCTGACGTAAGAGCAATGATTGGACATCCTGACTCTTTTTCAACTAATGCTTTAAACTTCTGAAATTCATTAAACACATTTGATTTTTCCTTGAGGAAATACACCCACATTTTCCTACTAAAATCATCAACAAATAATAGAAAATACTTGTCACCAATGATTGATGCAGTATTCATTGGTCCACAAACATCTGCATGAACCAACTATAGAACCTTGGATGCTCTCCAAGATCGTCCATTTATAAAAGGAGTGCGATGTTGCTTCCCTGCATGACAAGCTCCACATACACCATGTGTTTGTTGTTGAATATCAAGTAAGCCTTCGACCAAATTCTCTCGAGCCAATTCAGAGAGCTAGACTATGTTGAGATGCCCATACCACTGATGCCAAAGACTACTGATGGAGGAACTCTTCGCAACCATTGCATGCTCTTGAGACTCTCCAATATCAACCAATCAATACAAACCATGATCTTCGAGCCCAACTTCAACAGTTTTCTTAAGACTCCTTATCAACAATGTGGCACTTGTGTGAACTGAAAATGATGTCCAACTTCGGACAATGTCGCATAATTTGACTCATAGAGAGCAAATAGAGCTCCATGCCCAGCACATAGTAGACACTAAGAAATATGAGATTTCTCCCACCAAATGTAACATGAACGTTGCCTTTGCTGACAACTGTATACTCTTCCCCACCTCCAAAGATGACCGAATCAATGCAAGCCTTATACTCTATGAACCAATCTCTCTTGTGTGAAATGCCGAGAGGCTCTAGAATCAATATACCATGCTGATGATTTGACGTGATTTGCTAGTCTTTTGGCCATGAATGCACAAAAGGTAGACTCCTACTCAAAATGCTCTGCAACGTGGGCCTTCTACTGAGACCCTCCCTAGTTGGATTTCTAATCAGCCAACCGCTTCCTACAATGTTTCTTTATATGGCCAAGCTTACCACAATAGTGACATGTGATAGTCTTCTTGGAGCTATCCTCAAATTTGACTTGTCCTTTCTGTTGTTGAGAGGACTTGACTTTGCCTTTGTCTTTGGTAGTAAAGGCTTGTTCAACAAAGGGAGTGTCGTTGTTCCTCCCAAACTACTTCCACCTATCCTGTTGCACAAGTCATCAAACTTCAAGTCAACATTGGTGGAGGTAATGTTGAGAGTTTCGATGAAGTGCTCATAGGATCGTGGTATTAAATATTTTAAATAATGTAACATTAATAGTCATCTTAGTCGTCTTTAGTTAGTTTAGATAGTTTCTAAATTTGTCTTCATTCTACAATCGTTTCTTTTAGAAACATCGTCTCTTGTAAATCTATATAAGGAACTTTTGTTCCTCTGTTTAATCATCGAATATTTTATCATGGTATCAGAGCGGGAGTCGGTCTGGGTCTAACTCCCTCACGGGAGGGCACAGGATTTTTGAGGAAAACAAAATTTATTTTTCTAAAATTTCGAAAGAAATTTTGAGTCGAGGGTTTTTTGTTTGTTTGTTTTTCGTGAGTATTTCTCACTGAAAAACGTGACCCTCTTGTTGCTGAATCGTGGATGCTTCCGATCAAAATCGTGCAACATCTTTTTCTCTGTGTTTTGGCACGTTTTCTAGCACGTGTTTCTTCCTTGAGGACGCAATTTCTGAGATAATCTGGGCGCGTTTGGTCTATTCGAGGGCGAGGGTTTTCATCATTTCTCATGGGCATCTGTTTCTTTTTTCATGCTATTTTTTGCGTGTGTGATTTGGTGTCTCCTAGGCGTGATTCGTCTTCATTTTCTGGCACGATTTCTCCTTATTTTTTTGACGCATTTTTGACTTGTATTTGGGCGCGACTTTCATCACTTGTTTGGCCGCTGATTTCAGCCCTTGGTGGTCGTGTTTTGTTGCTTTCTTCTGGGCGTCCTTTTCTGCGTCAAATTTTCTAAGAAAATCTTCATTTTTAGATGTGTTTTTTGATGCATTTTTCCTCCTACAAGGATGGGATCTGTTTTGACGGGTTTTAATAATTTTGTCCATAAAAATTATTTTGGAGATTTTATAATTTTTCGCCCTTAAAAAAAAATTATTTGGTGGGTTTTAGAATTTTTAGCCTTAAAAATTATTTGTTGGGTTTATAATTTTCCTTAAAAATTATTTGGAAGGTTTTAATATTTTTCCTAAAAAATTTTGCGAGGACTCGATTTTGCACGAAAAATCATGAAAGAGGTTTTGTTTTTTTTTTAAAACGATGTTTTGTATGCTGATCCGTGTTTTGGATTCCATGCCAGCTACTTGGATTCCTTTGTGGGTTTTTACCCTTTTTTTCCGAAAAAAAGATGCTTTGTAAACTTCAACTTCAAGGTTTTGCGATTTTGTCCTCAAAAATTGTGGTTTTTTGCAATTTGTTTTGGGGTGTCGTGCTCATCTGCAAAAGTTTGGAGGGCTTGCCGATTTTTCCTCAAAATCGTGTTGTTCTCGGTGTGTCCCTAGTGTGTCTCTGGCTACAGGGAGGGACAACTTTGTTACCCAACATTAGGTTGGATGTTTTGTGATTAGTTCTAGAAGTTCTGCAGTTTCTGGGAGGGTTGGTGGTAGACTCATCTCAAGTGGTAGAGTCAGTGGCAGGCTCTTGTCTTTTGTGGCAGAATGTTCTTTGTTTCTATGGGTAGTTAGAAGGATGACCATTAAGGGAGGGTATTAAATATTTTAAATAATGTGATATTAATAGTCATCTTAGTCGTCTTTAGTTAGTTTAGATAGTTTCTAAATTTGTCTTTAGTCTACGATCGTTTCTTTTAGAAACATCGTCTCTTGTAAATCTATATAAGGAACTTTCGTTCCTCTGTTTAATCATCGAATATTTTATCACGTGGTAAGCCTTTCAACGTGATGACCACAAAATCCTCTTCTTCCATCTTGTGACCAATGGCCTCCAGTAGATCGCAAATGTCTTTGCTCTTCAAGAGGTGATCTTGCAAAGACATCTTGTCATCCATCATAATGGACAACATATTTTTAAGGAAGAATGCTCTACCCTTGTCTGAGGTCTCGTGCAGGTCCTTCAAGTGTTTCTAGATCTCTGCAACAATCTTGCTAGATGGTATTTTTGGAAGCATCTCATCGATGACAGATAACTTGAGAAGCATAACTGCCTCTCGATTACTTCCATCATATTTGTCCTCGTCCTTTCACGCAACTATGGGACATGCTTTTGTACCTAGAACAATTGAATCCAGACACCGATACTCGAAAATGGTGAGCATCCTCTGCTTCTAGGTATTGTAGTTTTTACCATTGAACAATTGGCTACTTTCCAACATGATATTGGTCAAAGATGCCATCCCTCCAATTTTCCAAAGGCACAAAAAAGAGGTAAAATTCAGACTACAAAAATTTTGATTTTTCAGTCAACCCTAAGTGATCAACTAGCACAGATCCCAAGGCACAAATCCCACGATTTTTTTTAGAAGTGTCTCTATGCTAGCACAAATCCAACATGGGAAGAATAACAAATAAATTTAGAAGTGTCTCTATGTCACTTAACCTAGGTAAGAGGTCAAGAGATTTGTCTATTGTGAGGCGATGATCTTACATTACTCCAACAAAGGATTGATATTCTACAAAAACTTTTTTTGTTGGCCCATGCAAGGAGATCCATCTAGTATCAATGTTCCTAAGATACTTGTTTATTACAATTATTCCCTCAACAAAATGTTGAAATTCCAAAAACGTTAGGAACTTCAACAAAAGTATGAGTGGAGCTCATGAACTAGATCTTCAACTTTTGATACTACAAAAAATTTGCTCACAATTTTAAATCTAAATTCATTCTATAGGCCATATAGTGAATGGCAACCATGTAGAATGAACAAGATGTTTGTAACTTTACACAAAAATAATCCTATGACCTTGCATTACTAAAGCTCCATACACCCCTACACACACCAATTTTTTGACAATTGTTTAGTCATCCCTACACAAAAACCATTCCTATGACTTGGCATTATTGGAGCTCCATCCACCCCTACACACACCAAAATTTTGGCAATTGTGTAGTCATCCATACCTCCAATTTTATTCAAAGATTTATTAACTAGTTCACATAGATTATGCAATGTTCCATTCTCCTTCATTTTATGAATAGAGAGTAGATGACACTGACAAACATGATTTTGTACACCATACACATGCGTACATACCCAAAAAGTATTATCTATTGTTGTAACCTCATTTAAAGATAATGCAATAAAAGTTGTGTGTTCTATTTTTTCATGTACATCTTTTCTTCCACCTCAACAAGACAACTTGCTCATTCTCATGCATTGTTTATTAGCCAATGTGTGTTAGGAAAGTAAGAAATTCCTATAAAAGTCAATAAACTGCTATATTTTGAGTAGTCTATCATCAAATGTGAAAAACAACACTCAACTAAATAATTTTTGCTATTTGTGATGCTACCATCATCTTTCCAAATTGAGCTTCAATTGTACCTCCACACACAACAACCTTTGCCTTTGAATATGCATATCAAATTCTATGGCATACTTAACATTCTTCTTTCATTTTACATCTTATCACTAATCTTTTTCTTTCCATCTATGATTGATTTGTTTTTCATTAACTTTACCAACATGTTTTTCTACGATGTTAACTTTTAGCTGCAACTTCTTGTCCTTACCATATTTCAATTACAAATCATACACCCATATTCTATGGGGATTCATCTTTGTTTCATTCTCCACAGGTTCAATGAACGGCACTTCAACACCCAATCAATTTGAAAATTCCTTGACATATCCCACTCAAGCCCCATTTTTCTATTTTGCTTATCTTTCCCCTTCCATGCAGAATCTACATATTCGTCATCACTCGTTGAAGTAGATTTATTAATATTATCATTCATGCTACCCTAGGACTCATGTGGAACATTATGTATGACATTGTAATGCAACTCATTACAATCTTCTTGTGAGGCATTCCTTTGTTTGTTAGTAGATGGTAAAAATCCTGATGTTGAAGGTTGATCTAATAAACCACAAACGTTGGAAAAGTACAACATTATATTTTTGTGTTTTGATGAGCGTCATTGATTGCTTTGAAGAAGCTAGCTCTTGCTTGACATTTCTCACGAATTGGAAATTGTAAAAAAATGTCCTTGTGTTTAAGGTCATGACTCGCATTCAAAGATTAAACACTAACAGTTATCAATATTGCCTATATTATGAAACAATGAAACTAAACAAACAAAATCAACAAAAGGAATCCTAGAATATAGATACTTAGGTCCTAGATGCCTCACTACTCAATATCATCTATAACAATGATCTAAACCATTTTGTATGAACAAGAGGAATCTTATATTATAAAACAACTAAGTTACTGGGTTCACCCCTAGGAAGCCCAGGTACGATACGGGTTTAGTCCGGGTTAGAAATTTGGGCCTAGTTCGATCAAATACGCCCTGTGTACGGAAAACCAACTGTGGGTCCGGTCAGGGTTTGGAACCCTGACTAGGTAGAATTCGCACCTAGGCAAACTTTTCCAACACCTTTTTGCATTTTTTAATTATTTTTTGACTATTTGTTGATTTTTAAAGACTTTTTTATTCCCTCTAACCCTAATATTTGCCTCTAACACATGAAATAGGTAAAGCGATACTCATTTACCAATTTGTGAATGAAAAAAAAAGGATTTTTTGCCTCCATTGTTGAACTTTCTCTCTTGCTTGCACAAGCTTGAATAGACTTGAAGGTTGATCGTAGTTTGTTTGAAGTTGGTTGTTGTGCTATTCCTAAGCACTTGCAAGTGCCTGTTCGTTGCCAAGAAGATCGTAGAGCACGATTTCTTCAAAAGAGGTAGGTTATTGAAGTTTTTTTATTATTTTTTTTACATTTTTTTTTAACAAATGAACTTCAACTCTTTTGTTTTGTTTTTTAGTTTTTGTTTTGTTTTACTTTTCATTCCTCTAAATGTCTATAACACATGTTCAATTTTTTCATTTTTTTGAAATTAATAAGTCTTTTACTTTCAAATTCAATGAATCAATACCAAAATTTTAATATGTTGTGGCTTAGGTATTCCGTATTACAATGGCAACCAGTACCTCCTCAGGCTCAATCCAATCTCGTTTCAAAACAAACCCAAACTCTCCCCTTTGGAAAAATGTAGAAATGGTTCAGCAACTTCCAAGTGGTGGAGGATATGTTTGGATTTGTAGTCATTGCCATGTTCAATATTCAAGCTCATATAGTCGAGTGAAAGGGCACTTGTGCAGAATCCCTGAAATAGGCATCAAAAAGTGTCCAGGTGAAAACAACAAAGGCATTCCAAAAGATATAGTGTTGAAATATATTGTTGAGCAAAAAAAAGCAGACCAAAAAGCAACCAGTGTTAAAACAAGCCATCCTTTCAAGAAAGGATCTCTATCCATGAAACCCCCTACACCGCCTTCTTATTTTCCACCTACAGAAAGCCATCCATTTATGGACATCCCTCAAGAGCAAACCGTGCCCTCTTCAAATAAAAGATCTAAGGGACCGTTGGAAGCTTCATTTTAGAATGAGGCAAGAGAGATTGTTGATCAAGACATAGCAAGATGTGTCTATGCCAATGGATTGGCATTCAACATTGTCTGTTCACCATATTGGCAAAAAATGGTGAAATCTATTACTGAGGCTCCAAAGGGGTAAAAGGGCCCAAGTTTTGAGAAGGTGTGTTGCACCTTATTGGAGAAAGAGGTGAAACATGTAGCAGACTCTTTGAAGCCCATAAGGGATTCGTGGATCGAAACAAGGGGTGACCATCGTTTCTGATGGATGGAAAGATGCAAAAAATCGTCCATTGATCAATGTTATTGTCGTGTCCCCTAAAGGGGCAATGTTTTTGAGAGCAATGGATTGTGAAGGACAGGTGAAGGATGGTCCATTTATTGCTAACATCCTTTGCCAAGCTATTGAAGAAGTGGGCCATCAAAATGTTGTGCAAATTGTAACCAACAATGCCAAAAATTGTAGGGCTGCTTGGTTATTGGTTGAGGAGAAGTATCCACACATTTTTTGGACACCTTGTGTTGTGCACTCCCTCAATCTAATGCTACAAAAAATTGGATCCAAAATTGAGTGAATCAAACAAGTGTATGTTGAGGGCGAATACATCCAAATGTTTGTCACCAACCACCATATAACACAAGGAATATTTAGACAATTCTCAAAATTGGAGTTGTTGAAGGTAAGTTAATTCTCAATATTTCAAAATTTTTGAATTTTGTTTTAATTTTAAATTTTGATTTTGTAAATTTAAATTATATTTTAATTTTAATTTTGATTTTGTATATTTAAATTATATTTTAATTTTAATTTTGATTTTCAAACAAGTTGTTGAGACCTGTTTTGCCTCCAACACAATTGTGTTGAGACGACTTATAAAGGTTCGTGAGGCACTCTATGCCATGGTAATCAGCCCTAATTTGACCATATGGAGCCAATCTAGCAGTGAAAGGGCAAATAGGGTCAAGCAAAGGATCCTAGATGATAGTTGGTGGGATCATGTTGACTATCTGGTCAATTTCATTGAGCCCATATTGAGCATGATCCGTTACAGCGACATGGATAGACCTTGTTTGGGCGAAGTATATGATGGTATCGACTCAATGATTGAGAAGATGAAATCCATCATCAATGCAAAAGAGGAAGACCCTAAAGAAAAGTTCTTCAAAGAGCTACAGGAAACATTGTTGATAGATGGAACAAAATTACCACTCTATTGCATCTTCTCGCTTTTGCATTGAGTCCCAAATATTATAGTCTTGAAATACTTTCTACTTCATCAAGAGTTGCTCCATATAGGGATGTTGAAGTGGCTCAAGGGTACAAGGCAGCACTTCGTAGACTCTTCACTGATTGTGACCAACGTGATCGAGTGAGGGCTAAGTTCATGGCTTTTGCATGCTCTGGTAGTGTTGATCAGAATCTTGATGCTCTTAGAGACAAGGTCAGGGTGGATGCTCATAGTTGGTGGTACTTCCATCAAGAAGAATACAGGCACCTCCAACCTATTGCAATAAAACTTTTATCCCAAGTAAGTTTTATATTTTGTAATTTTAATTTTAATTTATATTAATTAATAATTTTGTTTAGTTAAATTTTGTAACTCTTAACTATTTAATTTGGTCTTAATAGGTTGTTAGTTCATCTTCTTCCGAGAGGAATTGGAGCACATACTCCTTCATCCACTCAATAAAACGCAATAGGCTACATTCAAAAAAGGCAGAGGACTTGGTGTATGTGCATTCAAACTTCGCCTCCTTACACACAAGCATAGTTCCTACAAAGAAGGAGACACAAGGAGGTGGGCTATTGAGCCACAGCAGCTTGACTTGGATGTTTCCACAGGTCACTTAGCTGCACTTGATATTGATGATGACTATCAGCCTGAAGCAGCTACTGAGCATGAGAGTAGTATTGTCAATGCTAGTGGCAGTGCTTGTGTGAGTGCCACTGATGCTTTTGTGGTTCTACACAAAATGTAGCATCTAATGATGCTGATGATGCTGCTTTTTTTGATGACCCATATGATTCAGATTGATCAATGATCAATAATTATTAATGGCTGATTGTAAACACTTGACATTTTATTTTTGAAATTTGAACTTTAATTTATAATTCTATATCATGACATTTGGTATAAAGTGGTGGTGTATTTTTGCTATGTTATTTGACTATTAATATGGTGGTGTATTCTTAAGTTAATTTTGCTGCAAATATGTATATATTTCTGATTTTTATATGTTTTTGTATTACCGAACCCAAAACAAACCCAACCCCAAAAAAAAAAATTCTTGAACCAGCGAACCAAGTTCTCAAACCCAAACCCAAAACCGAACAAGTAACTTAGTAAAACAATAAAGAAATTATCACTTATCTTTTGCTGACTCGCTATATATGCAGTTGTCTATGGCTCATTACAAATAGAAATTAAGGTAGCAAACAAGGACTAGCATAGAAGAAACCAAAGAAAGGAGTCCAAAATAGAATTCTTCAAAGGATATAAAGATTCAATATTTGAGTCAATCTAATTTGAGAGCAAAACAAAATGTGTAAAGATTAATTCAAAGTTTTGATTGTATTTATATGGATTCACATTTAGCAAATCCTGTGTGATTGAATTTCAGTGGAGTAAAAATTTGGCAAATCCTACTTGATTGTAAAACAATACAAATAAATATTGGGCGCTTTAGACCACAATCCAAAAGATGTGATTTTCAAGGCGATTATGGCCCCACAATTAGGATGGTGTTATAATGGTATTAGCGAAATTGGTCCTAATAAATGGTGAAATTTTAATGCTATTGGTGAATATGCCAGTGAATTTAAACATGCCTCCAAAATTCTAAGTGATTCCCCATTATAAACACATAGTTTATGATGGTGAAAATAATTTCTTATAAATGGCTCATAAATAAATGGATTGATGATTTAACATGCCTTTGATCAATAAATCAGAAAATCTAGGCAATTTGGACCACTTGCAGTTGCATTATATTTGTTAAAACCAAATTGGCCAATATGGACTATTCACCACTAAAAAATCACTGATGGTTTCCTGCCAATTCAGTACCACAATAAATATAGCTTGTAAGTTGTATACAATATGCAAAAGACTATTATCATAAATGATAAATCAATTGAAACGATAATTTATCAGCCAAAAACTCTCAAAATATAAGCGCAAGGATAAGCGGTATAAGTGAGCAGAAAGGCTTTTTAACTTTTTGTACTTGCAGATTTCTTTTCAATGTTTTGGAGAAATTTTTGGGCTTTTCTTATTGACTTTTACTGTACATGTCTCAGAATTTCCACCAATCATACCTGATGTGTCACCTTACTGTACTCATGCCATATCCAACTATGACCATGTGTTTGGGTTGTATCTAACACATATTTGAGGAGGATCATATCCATATTTTTTCTAAATAAAGATTTACTTGTAACCGAAAGAAGGGAATGTTTCTCTGATTGCATAGCTTAATGAAAAAATATTGCAGACAATCACATGATTAAGATTAACAAGCTTCAGGGAATTAATGCTGATAAATGAGAGTTTCACAAGCAATACTTCTTCTCATTCAAATTTCAGATAATGTTGCTTTTAATGGGATAAATAGAGGAACCATAATTATGGTCCATGGATCATACCCACATTTGACACAAAGACTAACTATAAACATGTAAACGGACAAGTCTGTTAACAGTCATGAGCTTTTCTAGCAACCTTTTCCCAGAAACAACATACTGATTTCTACCTAAAGCAGCAATATAATTCTATATCAATAATGTAAATATCTATGGTATCTTTTTACAAAAAATATTCTATAGTAATTAAAGACAAATAATTTAAGCAACATGAAGAATAATAAACCATTAAGAAAAAGCCTTCACTTTTATTTGTTTTTAGATATCTTCATCTCTTTAATTTGGACATTTAAAACCTAAGTTATCTATAAGATATATTTTAAAATCACTAGGGAAAGGTTCTAACCAAATGCAGGCACATAGCTATCTTCTTGTGTTTTCAGCACATCTTTACAGATTTTAATTTTTTAACTTGTCAAACTGTTTTCATACTTTTTCACCAAATTAGCACTTTAAAGCTTTATCAGCACTACATAACAAAATGTGGATTCTTGAAATGGCCAAAGCACCATCCATACCTGCGTACAGGATCTTTAAGTTCAGTCACAGGTTTCCCAGTCAAAGGACAACTTGTGTTTACAAGGTTGCACTGACTGCTAGTCATAATAATTTCTTCATGCTCCTCTCCAGGCATTGGTTCATCTGCATGACGAACCCTCTGAAAGAAACCAAATGATAAATTACACAATTCACATGTTAGCTTTCAAACAACAGAAATGACCTTAGTTTCCATGGAATGGCAGAGCATTATTTGGCATAAAAATGAAATGGCATCATCCTTATAATTTCCTCCAAAAAGAATATCTACGCAGAAAAGGGAATCATAAAGAAAGACACATTTTGAAGATGAATTTAACCTTTGTAAATAAAAAGGTATCTCAAAGATGATCTTCATAACAATTAAATTACTAATATCACAAGAAAAGCCTGCAACTGATATTATTATGGTAACACAATGCTAAAAACCAATGAAAGACCTATGCCATGCAAAGATGAATTAATAGACGAATGACAAGTTAATTCCACCCTTCACTTGACAATAAATATCATAGTTCCATGGGGACGCGTCCCCCCCGAAAAAGCAGCCATCTCGGAGACGGGGATGTCCCCGAGACGCGGGGACGTCAGGGAAACGTCCCCCCGCCGTCCCCCCGCCGTCCCCCCGTCCCTCCGCCGTCCCCTAGGCGTTTCCTTCACAAGGAGTCTTCTTCGCGTCTCGGAGTCTCCTCGGAGTCTTATCCGCGTCTCCAAGTTTCCCGCGTCCCCTAAGTCCCCTTATTAAAATAATGATTTTTTTTTAAAATTTTATGATTTTCATTTATCATAGACATGAAATATAATATATTTTAAAATTTTAATATTATATTACTATAATTAAAATTTAAAATATAATATATTATTATATTATTAATTATTAATTTATTATATAATTAAATTTTTATGACTTAAGTCTTAAGAGTTAAGACTAAATGAATGTAATAAAATTTATTTTTCACCGAGCATTTTCATTTTGCATTCTGTGCGACTGTGTTGGTGAGTGGCGGGAGACTGAGAGTGAGAATCGGAGCCCTCTGAGAAGCAAGAACTGGTTATTCAACTGATTCAGCTTCAAGCGAATTTGACCAGGTAGGTTTCCGTTTTTATTTTTTTAATATTTTATTTGTTTTCACTTTTCATTGTGTAATGCGGAATGCCAGAGTCCAAACCTGACACACGGGAAGGGCATTAGAATTTAGAAATAATTTTAAAATTTAAATGTCTGGCCGTCTTTGCACCCGCAGTCACTGAGCTGTGTGGATTTTATTTTTTAAATGTCTGGCAGTCACGGGAACTCTAGAACAGATGCCTCAAAGAGGTGTCAGCTCATGGACTGCGACCAGTCCATGAGCGGACACCTCTTTGAGGCATCCGTTCCACATTTCTAATCTTTCTCGTGTGTCGGGTTTGGACTCTGGCATTCCACATTACACAATGAAAATCTTTCCCGTGTGTCGGGTTTGGACTCTGGCATTCCGCATTACACAATGAAAACAAATAAAATATTAAAAAAATATTTTAAAATTTAAATGTCTGGCCGTCTTTGCACCCGCAGTCACTGAGCTGTGTGGATTTTATTTTTTAAATGTCTGGCCGTCCTTGGAACTGTGGAACGGATGCCTCAAAGAGGTGTCCGCTCATGGACCATGATCCATAGTGAGACGTCTCTTGAACATCATTCCAGAGCAGACACCTCTTTGAAGACATGGTTCCAGTTTGGTGGAACTATGGACGGATGCCTCAAAGAGTCCGCTCATGGTTTGTCGGTGCGCCTAAATTAAAAATTAAAATTTTTTAATTTTTTTATAAATTTAATTAAAATTTGATTATGCGGCATGGCTCTTTGTGCTCTGCAAAATGTGGAAGCACAGGCAAGGAATGTGAACTGTTTACAGTTTGAGTCTTGACTCTTGATAGAAAATGTGGAAGCACAGGCAAGGCATGTGAACTGTTTGACTGATTTTTTCAGTCAAACAGTTCACATGCCTTGCATGTGCTTCCACATTTTGCAAAGCAAACAGTTCACATGCCTTGCCTGTGCTTCCACTTTATAGGTCTGATTTTTAATTTTTTTTTTTACATCGTAGGTCTGATTATTTTTTATTTTTTAACATTGTTTTTGCAGCATCATCATCATAATGAGTTCACACTCACAGTCACACAATAGAAGTGATGATGAACCAGACATTCAAAGTGTTAATGATTCATCAGATGATCCTGACTTTCAAATAAGAGGGGAGGCTGAGGGTGAAGTTCAACCACAAGTACAACATGGCTCAGCCTCAAATACTCAAACTACCACAAGTTCCATTGGTAGTAAAAATAATAGCTGCCCTTCAGAACTCCTTCAAGAATGGGCCAAGGGCCCCTTTGATCCAAATAAACCTTTAAAACAATTTGCATCCAAGGTAGCAGCAAAGCCTGGGGCAACTGGGGGCACTAGATTATGGAAGTGTCACATGTGTGAGCTTACATGGTTTGGCAGCATTACAAGAACTAATGCACATTTTCTTCTTGTTCGAGGCAAAGGTGTAGATGTATGCAAAGCTGTGGCAAATAATTTGAAGTACAGGGCTGAAATTTTAAAATTATGGGGTTGTAGTGAGGATGAAGTGCCTACATCTGCTACATTGCAACGTAAGAGTATGGGTGATCAGATTTCAGCAGTGTCTACTTCTATTTTGCAAAGTCAAAGGCCACCAAATCCGTTCAGTTCAAGTGCAGCAGAGCCTAGGGGGAAACGTAAGATGGCATCTTCACAACCTTTAGCAAGTTTATTCAATGTGCAGGCAAAGGATGAGGCAGATGATGCCATTGGCAAATTCTTCTTTGCCAATGGCATTCCATTCCACGTGGCTCGCTCTCCTTATTATAAGGAAGCTGTGTCAAAAATAATAAGGGCAGGACAATCATATGTGCCACCAGGGGAGAATAAATTGAGGACAACAATCTTGGATCAAAACTATTCCAAGATTAATATTTTGATGGAGAAGATGAAGAGAACCTGGGTCACAAGCGGATGCAACATAGTCATGGATGGGTGGACGGACATTAGGCATCGTCCACTCATCAATATCATTGTCACATCTGTAGCGGGCCCTTATTTCCTTAGGGCTATTGATTGTTCAGGGCATAGCAAGGATGCCCATTATCAGTTTCAGATCCTCAAGGATGCTGTAGAGGAGGTTGGGCCACAAAATGTGGTGCAGGTAGTGACAGATGTGGCCCATGTGTGCAGAGCTGCAGGGAGGTTGATTGAGGCAGCCTATAGACATATTTTTTGGACTCCTTGTTGTGTGCATGCTATGAATAATGCACTTAAGGACATGGGTAAAATCAGCTGGATCAAATCTATTGTCAGTGATGCTAGAGATGTGCAGATGTTTATCTGCAACCATCATCATTCACATGCACTTTTCAGGTCCTTCTCCAAGAAGGAATTCCTGAAGCCTGTAGAGACTCGGTATGCATCATACTTTATTCTCTTGGAGAGGATGCTTGAGTTGCAAGAGCCATTACAACTAATGGTAATGACAGCAGAATGGAATAGATGGCCTGAGTCGAAGACACAACAGGGATTGAGGGTTAAGGAGGTGATGAAGAATGATGTCTTTTGGGCTGATGCCAAGTATATTGTCTCCATCATTGAGCCAGTCTTCAAAGTTATTAGATTTGGGGATTCTAATGCACCTTCCCTTGGAGAGGTATACGAGTGTATTGATTCCATGCTTGATCAAATGAAGGCTAAAGTGCGAGAGAAGGACCCCACAATGCAATTCTACACCGAGCATATTTATCCAATCATTCAGCATAGATGGGAGAAACTCAACACTCCCTTACACATGGCTGCCTACGCATTGAACCCAAAGTGGTATGTGCCACGTCCCGGCAGAATGACACCTATGGAGGATGTTGAGGTGAAGGAAGGGTTCATGAAGGCCATTGACAAAATGTATGATCCTATAGAGGCCAGCTTGCTTCGTACTGAGTGGACAAAATTTGCTACTCTTTGGGGATATTCAGAGGCAGCCAAAGTAGATTTGGAGACTATGTCACAGGAGGACCCCAAGTTGTGGTGGACTATGCATGGGCCTAGATCTTTGATTACTACTCTAGCTATTCGTTTGCTGTCCCAGGTTTCTAGTTCTTCTGCTTCTGAGAGGAACTGGTCCACTTATAACTTCATCCACTCTGTTAAGAGGAATAGGCTCACTTCTAGGAGGGCAGAGAAGCTTGTGGCTGTCCATAGTGCCTTACGTCTCATTGATCGCAGCACAACTACATACAAGGAGAGTCCAGCAGCCAGATGGGATGTAGAGCCAGAAGAGCCAGCACAGATAGATGAGGATGCTACACAGACAGGGCTGGTTGGTATTGGTTTAGATGAGCTTGAGCATTTGGGGTCCTCGTCCGATGGTTCCAGTGATGAGGAGATTGACATGGAGATTGGAGTTGGAGATGATTAGATCATTAGAGGCATCAGGCCATTAGCTATTTAGTATTTACTATTTTGTTTTTGAAGTTTGAACACTGTTGTGTTGATAACTTGATAGTTGATACTTGATTGTAATTATGAATCATGACTATGAAATTTTGAAATTCAAATTATGAAACAACTAGTTCTCGTTCCGGTTCCAATCACAATGTCTATTAAGTTACAAGTATATTTTCATTTTGATTTTCATTGTTTCAATGTTCACTAGTTCAATGAAATCATTGCAATGTGTTTAAACTCTAAAATTTACTTATTCCTTAGGCTTTTACAGTTATACATCTTTTTATAACTAATTTTTCAAGTACTATATGTATTTCAGCGCACCGCCCCCCCGCCGCCCCCCGCCGCCCCCCGCCGCCGTCCCCTCGGCTTCCCCAAACTTAGGGCCCCCGCCCCCGCGCCCCCGAGACCCGTCCCCTGCCGTCCCCCCGTCCCCGTCCCCGAAACTTGGGGGAACTATGGTAAATATACTCAAAGAGCAACATTTTAGGCAACCAAATACCATTCAATCAAAATGCTGCGACGTGAAATTGGTAAAGAAGCATAGGTGATGTTGAGCATTCTGTGAAAAGGTGGGAGATATGCCTTGTGATGGATTAATAGTGTCCAAACTGTGAGATCTCAACAAAATAAACTGAGAAGAAATATATCAATAGCCAGATTGATCCCAGCTTACAGTGGAGGATTTCTCACAATAACAAACAACATTAAAGCAAACCATTGTAAGCAAGACTCTCCGGATGATTAAGAACCTAGATAAACCTACCCCAAAGCTCATATACAATCTGACGAGCCTTCATGCCTGTGTTATGCATGTCATAGAAGAAAGGACTCCGAACAATTTAAACATGTCCTCATCTAAATGGTTATTGCCATGGTGCTGACAAAATCCAACCCTGAAAATATCAGCCTTCTACAGACTTGCTTATAGAACATGGCTCTCAGGCAACACATAAAATTGGAAGAGAGTTTCATCTAAATCAGGATTCTTATACAGATTGGGATTTCAAATTCCAGTACTGAATAACTCGAAAAAATATTAATCATCTAGACCATTAATCAGGTTAAATACTCTGTTTAATCTTGAGAATAACGACCTTACCCAAACAGCTTCCTTAAACTGCTTGTAGAACACGTGATTTTCAGGAACACAAGGGGACTCTTCTTCTAGTTGAGAAATATGCTCATCCAAAAGCTTCTTAAAATCTGTTGACTTCAGATTACAGAATGAAAAAAGCAAAGAAAAGTCAGTCAATGCATTTTCTACTTGAAAAATGGTGAAATTTTTTATAAGAAATCTTCACATCTTGAGTACCTCATTTGAAGAATTGTAATCCTTTCCAATTGCCTGAAGAGCTGTGCTTAGATGTAAGATATCATCAGAAAGAGGGATCAATTCCAGAGTTGCTTTATCCAATAGCTTCACCTGTTTGGGCCCCTCAAAATACAATCTACATATTAGAGATATAATATAAGAAGTTCAAACCAAACCTAACTTAATTTCTATTTCATACAAAAGGGCACATACAAATATGTTTCTGAAACAAAATATAGGATCCGCTCCATAGAACAACACAAAACAGAAGTTAAAACCATCAAAATATACACACACCACTATTATTAATATACCACTCACGGTTCCCCTGTTCACGAGGTAATCAATAAAAGAAAAATGATTCTTTTCCTCAAGGGAATTTCCCCCAGATTGTTTCAAGAAACTCAATTTATATGGAGCTTCTAAGGGAAATCAAGGGCAAGCAAATGTCAGCGCCCTTGTCAGAATTTCTTCAGGAAAATTTGTTCAAGGCAGATCATTTTTCCTGGGGTGGATCCAGTACAATTAATGAAACAGAGATGGAAGCCCTGCTTGAAGATAACAAGATTGCTTCAGTGGGTTGGACAAAACTATTTATAGAAGGAGATTCTTAGATGATTTCTAGCCTTGCCCAAGCAGCTACTAATAATTGGAAGCTATATAATTACCTCTATGAGGCCTGTAAATTGTCAGAAATTTGAGGAAGTCATCTTCCTTCACTGTTTCAGGGATGCAACAAGGCTGCATATCATCTAGCTAATGCTGGTATTGACCAGCTCTCATTCGCATCCTTGGTGAGCAAGTCCAAATTTGTGGGAGGGACCTCCTTCCCATTCTAACTATGGATCTTTCTTTTTTCCCTCAACAGAAACGTCCACCAAATTTTTGATCCCTATCTTAAGTGGGTGAGTAGATTTGTTTAAAGCACCAAGGTTAAGCGTTATTGTATCCCTCCCACAGTGAAATTTCTTTTTTGATTGGGCACAATCATGATACATCAAGGTTGCTTATCGACCCCATTGCATGGCAACAGAAGAGGTTAGTTGGCATCAGCATTAAAAGGCTCTTGCTTTTTCCATTGTTTGGTGCATACGAATAGGATTTCATCATGCAGCAGATTGAAGGTAATCTACTTCACTATGTCTTGTCATTCTGGAAATCAGTCTCTGTTTTCTCTGTGCAGTATTTTTCAAGGCTTGGCCCTCACAGCAGTCAGAGGTGCAGTCATGCAGAGGTGGCATGTGATTCATTGTAGGGGGGAATTGTGTCAGACCAGAGGCTAAAAAATATCTTCTCGATTCAATTAGATACTTTGAAATTTACAAAACCAGTCCTTGGCCAGGGTGCAATTGATAAAAGTGAGGCTTCTAGAAGCCAGACTTCTATTGCAACTAACTTCAAGGAAAAATTGAAGGACAGGGCTGTGGACACAACAATCAGGGACTGGATTCTCCACAGTGTGCTCCAAGAAGCAGAAAATATTGTTCTACGTTGAAGTTCAGAAAAGAAAGAGAATGTCAGGATCAAGAAAGCTCCAATCACAACCATGGCTGAGGAAATCCATGCCCTCCAGCAAATGATTCAAATGGTATTTCTGAGGAGGAGTTGGCCTCCTACTATAAAGATTTGCCAATGTATGTGCATGATTTGAGGGTCATCCTTTGGGATGGCCATTTGAGGGTTTCCAGTCTTTTTTAGCTGTCTGCTCCTTCGAGAGATGGTTTGTTTCATTCTGTGAAATGGTCCTTCATGAAGCTAGGAGTACAATTCTGCTTCACAGAAGATTCTAAAGCCAAATGTGTAGCCATGAAAAACGACAGGCCAGCTCTCAAGGTTGTGTGTTGGGGATGGAATGAGGGCTTCTGCAAGTCATGGACTTGGAAAAATCCCAGAATTTATAGATAGAGTATCCGTATTCACATTTGCAGGTGCTCTATTTTTTCCTTCACTTTCGCTTGGGTGATGGCTTGATCCTAGAGTCAGTCAAACAAGGTTAACGATTTTATGTGTTTGATGGGATGAGCAGTTTGTTAGTTAGGATCACTTCTAAGTGCAGGAGGTATTTTGAAATGTCGTATGTAGTTTATAGGTTGCATAAATCAGACTCCAGTTTTTAATCAGCTAATGTAATATATATAATTCTTTAAACTTCCATGGATAAGGGCCCCAATAGAACCCTTACTTATTGAAAACATACCAGCCCTGGTGAAGTATATATGCATTGTTTTGACAAAGCATAGATCTGTACGACCATTTCATGTTAAACAAAATTTAAAAATAAATGATATGGCAAGCTGTGTGAGATACTTAAGTAATTTTAACTATGGAATGGGATATGAAATACTCAAAGCACTGCTATGGAAAACTAGATTCATCTTGATTGTCAGTGATCGAGCTTCTTTTTAAATTGGTCAATATCCCCTTGTGAGCTGTGTTGGCACATGCCATAAAATGCAAAATTTTCTAAGTCTTGTGTCATCTTTTTGCCATGGCCCTACTTTGCCCATCATTAATATTCAATCAGAGAGTTCCTTCAATGGGCCCCCTTAATCAATTTGTGCCTTATGTTGTGCTTCACCTCCCCTAACATCCTTTTCATGTGCCTAAATTTCAAAAATGTCAAAAATATTTAAGTATGGTCCCAAAACTGGGTACCCACTACGGATAGCCAACTCAGACAACCACACAAACAAAAACAGGCAATAAACTATAGGAGCAAATTATGAGTCTTTAAATATATAGAAAATTCACCAGACATTGACTGAATAGCCTGAATCTTTTTTTCAATCAACTACAAGCCCACAGGCCTATTACATTGACAGGTATATTCAAGAATAATTCAGAAACTACAGATCTATATTGGTCCAACAAACCCTTCACATGTTACACGACCTTGGAGAAAATGTATTCTGCTCTATGTACTGCAGTATGTCCCAAAAGAAAATAATATCTGTCTTCCTTTTTCACACTCCTTTTTCTAATAATAGTCTACTCTCATTTCCTCTTTGGTATATTCCCACTGGTATTGCACATGATTATGGTCTCATAATTCATTTAACTCCTTCACAGAAAAGTACAAACTGATAATACATTTTATTTTATATGCCTTTTGAACATCATCTCTTAGACTCCACGATTCTCCCTATTTTTCATCACATGACCTACTCTTCCTTTTTGGTTATTCTGATCTTAGAGAATAGCAATCAACAGTGTAGGGAAAAGAATGACAAACCCACTCAGCCGCCTCAAACATGCCTGAATAAGAAACCATTGCACAATCAAGCCAAGAATACAAGCTGCCAAGAATTTGAAACTGCCACTGCCACGTAATAACTTGGCCAGGAATAGAAATTCTGTGTAAGGATCAAGCTGACCACCAACCTAAGTATTGAAATGGAATTTTTAAGTTGTAACTGCCACCACAAATAGGACAGCTGCCAGGATAAAGGAGAGTAGCAGCTAACCATAATGGGATTAATCCACTGGCCAAGTGGGCCCCAATGGTAACCAATCAGTGCACAACATGTTTTAAGATCTTCTATAAACAATGCCATGACGAGATGGGTGTCAACTGCCTTAAGAAATGGACATAGAAGAGGATCAGCCATGAATGAACCAGCACAGCAGAAAAAAAACTTAGTCAAACAAAATTTGAAGAGAAAACACCAGTTACAAACCTACAACCACAAAGGAAAACAAAATGGTTAGAGACATTTGTTTTGTGAGTGTATGATTGTCTTTTGCCCAAATGTGGCTGCATCACTGAGGATCTTTGGATCAGTTTCCAGGCTTGGTCAAGGTTTCCCACTTTCAAGATTTCCCTTCCCAGCATGCATTTCCTTCAATTCCCTAAGTCCTTGTTTCCCTGATTCCCTAAATTTCGAACTTTTAAGATTTCCCTTCCCAGCATGCCTTTTCTTCAAGTCCCTATTTCCCCAATTCCCCAAATTTTGGACTTTCACAATTTCCCTTCCCAACATACCTTTCCTTTAAATCCCATCTCCCTAATCCCTAAATTCCCCACATTTCAGACTTTCAAGATTTCCCTTTTCAACATGCCTTTCCTTCACGTCCCCGAGTCCCCATTTCCCTACATTTTGAACTTTCAAGATTTCCCTTCATGATATGCCTTTCCTTCAAATCCCCAAATCCCCACATTGCGAAATTTCAGGATTTCCCCTCCCAGCATGACTTTCCTTCAAGTCCCTAATTCCCCAAGTCCTCAATTCAACACACTTTGAATTTTCAAGATTTCGCTTCCTGACATGCCTTTCCATCAAGTCCCTATTACCCAAGTTCCGATTTCAAACTTTCAGGATTTCCCTCCCAACATGCCTTTCCCTCAAGTCCGCATTCCCCAAGTTCCCTAAAGTCCTGATTTCAAACTTTCAGGCCAGCCAACTTTTCTTCAAAGTTCATCCCCCTAACACGTGCCCTCAAACCCCAATTCCCCACACCTCCATGGTTTGAATTATTTATCTCCTACAGACTTTTAAGGTTTTCCCTACTTGTCTATCCTTTTCTAAATCCAAACCTCTACTCCCCCACTTTTCCACTCCCTTGTTTCCCACATGTTTCCAAAGCTTCCCTTTCCTCTTTGCACTTCCTACAAAGGACCACCTAAGTCCCACCTTCCATTAATCTTCACTTACGCAAACCTTCAATGTTTTCCATGCCAACCTACCTCTTACAAAATTGTTTGCAAGGTTATGAAATTCCCAATGTTCCACCGTTCTACCTTCCCAAGCTTGTGGACCTTTGCTTTCCCATGCACCTTGCACCCCAACATCCCAACCCATGCTCCTTCACCCATGCATTCCTCTCACAAACCTCTCAATCCCCTCTTAAACTTATGCACCCTTTGTGCATGCAAATCACCAGAAACTCATCATTCGAATGCAAGCCTCACCTACCTCCCTACATTTTCTAGGACACCATTAATACTCGAAATTGACTACAATGGATGTGTACAATCACTCAAGTATTGCCAAAACGCCATTGGACTCCTCAAAGACATAAATTTGTATGTGAAGCCATATAAAGATGATAAATTCATCAATGGGCACTTAAACGCCATAAATGAAAACCCTAGCATTTGCAAGCCTGTAAGCCTATAAGCAAGTATTGAGCTACCTCTCTAAGCACAGAATAATATTTTAATTTTAATGTTCCAAGACATCCCACAATAGATCCAAGGTGGATTTTGTTGTGTGGGTGTGTAGTTGTTACTTTCAATGCCTTGACATGTGGCAAACACCCCTTGTTTTCCCACCCAAACATATTTTAGGATGTTGTGAAGCTATATATATTCAATTTTCAATTTGCATAAGGGTTGGTCATTGAGCTAATTTCCTAGACACATTGTGTTTTAAGCTGTTTTAGGGCATCAAGTTATGCAGGTCTGATTTACAAGGGGAAGGGGTATTTTTTGTAGATCATAGGGATAGTATTCAATGAATGCAATGAATGTAAATGGGTATCTCCACGGTAGTTTGTAATTATTCAAGGGGGTGCTCAAACCTAGTTGCGAGTCCTCTCTTGCCACATTTGTTGGTATGAATGTAATAGGGATTAGATGAATGTGTGACATCTTTTAAAGCATTACAAGCTCCTTTTAATAGTCTTTCCTTTGTTTCATATGGGTAGTTGCAATTCTAGGTTGGAGTACTAAGGATGCCTAGTTGCCTGAAGTGTCATCTCTAATTTATATGTGTACACATATCGTGTTCCATTTATGTTCTACAAATGTTTTCCCCTTTTTCTTGTAGGTCATGATTTTGTTGCCTAATGGAGAAGGAAACAATTTAGGAGGTGAAGGACCAAACACTCCTTAAATTAGTCAACTTTGTCCTTAGTAGTTTAGGAGTAAGATTAGAGCTCCACATGCTTTCATGATCTTGTATTATAACTTAAGGATTATTCTAAGTAACCACAAAAAGATAAATTGTTAGTGAATCATGTCATGCAGCCGTACATATTGCACTTTGTATGAAAACTTAAGTGTATTCACTTCTAGGGATATTGTAACACTACCATATTTGGATGAATGTGGAAGAATGTAGTCATCATCTTAAGAGCTTTTACATGGTTGGAGACAAGCATACATTGGGTATTAGCTTCTGTTGGTTTAGTCATATTCATCATCATTTGATAGATGTGAAGAAAATTTTAAATCCAAATGATTATGTTCTAATGCTAAATAACATTGCATAAATCACACAATAATGAAATCTTCAAAGTGCAGAAGCATACACAAATAATTACACATTCAAACCAATTTTCAATTCCTTCAAAAAACTAACAAGGTAACCTCCACAACTAATATTATTCACAGCTGCACAAAAATTCACTATATTTAGTATGTTACACTCTTTCTATCTTGCTCCTATCTTTATAATAATTTAGCTAAATATCTAATCTTCCAAAAATTAGCATACTTACAAAAAGCATCCTTACCACTTATAAGGACGAGATGGAATATAAGTCTAAACGACTAATGCATATCTACACTTTATTAGGCTTATTTAGCTAAATAAAAAAGACTTTCACTTTTATGCCAAAAGTGAAATGCAAAATAGAATAACTCAAATCACTTGAACTCTTTCCACGTGTTCACACTAAACCTATGCAAAAGTTCCTATCCGAGCTAGGAACTCAACACTCCCTTGTTGCAAGGAATTTTGCACCAATCCATCAACTTCTTGTTAATCTATTGCTTCCTGAAAACCAGAAGGCTCTATGATGCTGCTCATCAATGTGTAGTTAGGAGACTTCTTTGCAGACCTACTCTCCCTGAATGCATTCCTAGGAGCCTCACCATTCTCTTGAGCATCCCTCAATATTTGTGTGAACCATTGAGGACTTCTGACAAAACTAGAATGGGCTGAAGTCTCTCCCTCCCTAAAGGCTATTGTCTTGAACTAGAAGCCACTGGTGTCTTTGGAGATCCAAGCTCAATCTTCAAAGTTTCTTGCTCCTCATCCTCTATCACTAGAAAAAACTCATGAGTCTTCTTGGATACAAAGTCTTCCTCAAACTACACATCTCTACTAGCTACTACTTTCCTCTACTCTAGAATAAAGACCTTGTAAGCCTTTGAGGTCTCACTATAACCCACAAATAAACCCTTCCTATTGGAAGTTTCCAACTTGGTCCTCTTCTCTACAAGTATATGGATATAAATTGGACAACCAAAGATGCAAAAATGACTCACCTCTAGCTTCACACAAATGAATGCCTCTTCTGATGTCTTGTCGTCTAGGGTCCTGTGAGGACACTTGTTTTAGATATACATTGTTGTAAGACATGATTCTACCCAAAGAAACATTGGCAAGTCATGAATCATGGCCTTAGCAACCCCCTATAATGGATCAATTCTTCCGCTCTACAACACCATTCTATTGTGGGTTATACAAAACTATAAACTCCCTCTTTATCCCAAATTTCTTGTAGAAACCTTTGAAGGTATACTCTCCCCCATTATCTAATCTCACAACCTTGATCTTCTTCCCTATTTGATTTTCCACTAGAGCTTTGAACTCTTGAAACTTACTAAAAACCTCATCCTTGGTCTTTAAAAAGTAGATCCACACACATCTGAATGCACTAGTCTAGAATCTCCTTAGACCTATGCCCATTGGTTGGAAAAGCAACCTTGACATGCTTGCCAAGTTTGCATCCTCTACATAATCCTTGTTGTTCAATACTAAACTATGGAATTCATACAACAATCTCCCTTGAAATATGCAACACTTTGTGATCCAAACGCCTCATCCTCTTGTGCCATAACTCGTGAAGATTGTCATTGTTATGAATTAAAGCTTATATAGATTTCCTTCTCTAATCCCTATAACCTGTGTTGTAACTAAGCTAGATTCCCTCAACCTAATAAGAACTTGTTAATCCTTGAATTCTACTAAAAAGCTCTTATCCTCCATAATCAAAACTAAAAACAAATTCTTCTTGAGACTAAGAACAAATAACACATCATAAAACTCCAAAGAGTTACCTAACTGTAGTTGAAAGGAAAGTGTACCAACTCTTGCTACTAGATATTTGGCATCATTACCGAGATCAACTTGAACTCCCAAGTCATATTCCTTTAAGTACATAATATTGCCTAATTGATGTCATTGAAATGGTAATTGATTGATCTTATTCAATATTCGTCATTAACAAGGAGCGGAATAATCCTTTAAATAATAGATTACAAGGACGATGTTTCTAAAAAGAATCAGTCGTAAACTAAAGAGAACAAAAACAATAAAAAGAAGGCTACTATAAACTAACTAAAGCAAATTAAGTTAACTGAAAGTACACTATCAACTAACTAACAACTAAGATGACCATTAAATATCACAATAATACTTTAATACCCTCCCTTAATGGTCATTCTACTAACTAAACTAAGTCTACCCATAATTTGATGGTCTTCTGGCCATGAATGCATAAAAGGCAGACTCCTACTCAGTATGCTCTACAACATGGGCACTTTGCTGAGATCCTTCTTGGTTGGACTTTTGATCAGCCAACCGCTTCCTGCAGTGCTTCTGCATATAACCAATCTTACCACAATAATGGCATGTGAAAGACTTCTTGGAGCTATCCTCCGATTTGCCTTGACCTTTCTGTTGAGTGGACGTGCCTTTGCATTTATCTTTGGCAGCAAACACTTGTTCAACACTGTGAGACTCATTTCTGCTCCCAAACTACTTCTTCCACCTATCCTGCTACAAGAGCTTGTTCCACAACTCATCAAACTTCAGGTCAACATTGGTGGAGGTAATGTTGAGAGTTTCGATGAAGAGCTCATAGCAGCATAAATCGTTTGGGGAAAAAATCAGCAAACCAAAAAATCAGGATTTTTTGAAAAATCATGATAAAATCGGATTTGAAAAAAAATGTAAAGGAATGTAGAAAAATAGACAAAACCTATGTTTTCTAAAAACTCAAGGTCATTTCCATAGCATAGAGATATAGAGAGCAAATAAAACAGAGATTTTAAATAGAAAATAGATATTTTTTGTATATATTCATATCGCTGATTACATTGCATTGCACAAAATATACTCCTCAATTCTCATAAATAAAAGTAGATGTTGACATATGACAAAATGTCAATTACAATAGTGTGTAACTTTGTACAAAATCAACCTCTAATCTAAGTACAAAGTGAAAAAAAAAAATGTAGCCAATGACAACAACGCTAGAGGGTAGCAGGCCTTGATGATGAAGCTCCTACTGCAGTGCTTCTAACCAAATCCTCATATATTTGACCAGGCAGTCCAGCCTCCTCTAGTATATCGAAATCCTGAGGTGCAATAGAATCTGAATCTTCGTCAGCAGCAATCCATTCATTATCTGGATCAATCTCATCAAGGTCAATTGGGTCATCATCCTCAACAGTACCTGTAAGATTTTAATAATATATAATATAAATTTGTAAGATTTTAATCGATCATGTTCAAAGTATATAATCCATAGATAAGATAGAATAGTCTATTATTACCCTTTTTGTTGATCTACAATCTACAGCGAACATAATATCTAAGGAAAAAGCAACTCAAAAATCAGTTATATTTGTTTTATATAAAATATATGTATTGAATAATATTTTTGTATTAAATCATCGTTATAAATTTACATATAAACATTTGAGATTACTTTTCAAAATCTATCAAACTTAAAAAGAGTATATTTTACAAGATCTAAACAAAGAAAAACTTTATGAAACTCAATGTTGAGGTCTTTCAAGAAAGAAAAGAAGGTAAAAATACCAGACCTCTCCCGCCCCTGTTGAGTCGAGCAATCCACTACTTCCTGAGGCAAAATTGATTCCTGCACTAAAATTTGCCTTTGGTCTGAGACGACTTTATGTTGAGAAAGAACCAAAACGCGCCCAGAAAAACGCAAATAGAAGAAGACTGCTCCAGAAATTCGCGTCAGTAAAAAAATGCCCTCTTTTGAGTAGATTCAAACTCGAAAAACCTTCAGCCGCCTTCAGGTGTTTTCGCGCACATCAGAAACCCTCGACTCACACTTTAAAAAGGAGAAAACGCGATATATAAAAGCAAAAACACGTCTTTTTTAGGGTTTTTTTTCAAACGCGATTTTTTCACGTTTTTTTGCCGATTTTGGAAAAACCCAATTTTTAGCCGATTTTCAACGATTTTTTGACAGCGTTGACTGCCCAAAAAATCGGCAACCCTGCAGATTTTTCAAAATCGCGATTTTTCCGATTTTTTGGCAATTTATGCTTCTATGGAAGAGCTTGTAGGATCGTGGCAAGCTTTTCAACGTGATCACCACCATATCCTCCTCTTCCATCTTGCAACCAATGGCCTCCAATTGATTACAAATGTCTTTGATGTTCATAAGATGATCTTGCAAAGACATCTTGATATCCATTATAATGGAAAACAACATATTCTCAAGAAGAGCACCCTACCCTTGTCTGAGGTTTCATGAAGATCCTTCAAAAGTTTCCAAATCTCCGCAGCAGACTTACCAAATGGTATTTTTGGTAACATCTCATCAATGACAAAGAATTCGAGAAGCATAACCACTTCTTAATTACCTCCTTCATACTTGTCCTGATCCTTTCCCGCAACTGTAGGACGAGCTTCTATACCCAAAACAAGTGAATCTAGACACCGATACTCGAAGATGGTGAGCATCCTCTGCTTCCATGCGTTGTAGTTTTTACCATTGAACCTCTCACTACCTTCCAACATGATGTTGGTCAAAGATGCCATCCCTCTCATTTTCTGAAGGCACAAAAAACAAGGTACAAGTTGGTGATCAAATAGAACAAATCCCAAGGCAATCAATTGGCACAACTCTAACGATTTTAAAAAAAATTGCAAAAAAATCAAAGGCTCAAAAAAACTACGATTTTGTCCAAAAATCGAAAAAAAGATGAAATTCTTTAGCTTCAGTCACGAATTTTTTAAAAAATCTGTCAAAACATAGGCTTCGCCCATAAACCCTAGGCAACAGAAAACACATGAACTTCAAAAAAAAAATCATCAAAAACAAGTGCACGATTTTTTCAAAAAAAAAAATTGCAATGAAAACCCTAGCCACGAGTTTTCCAACAAACAGCAAAAAAAAAATTTTTGAAAAACTCTGGCAAAAACCCTTGCAGACCCATCGAGTTGCAGAAACCCTTCATGAGTTGCAAAAGGCACGATTTTTTTTTAAAAAATCATCAAAAAAAGAGGCACAAACTCTACAACTGAGTTACGCGTCCGTCAAAAATAAACTGCAATTTATGAGAAGTCGTGAGCAGAAAATACACGCCCATGAACAGGAGAAAACCTGTGCATATTTTTCCAAAAATCCCTCGATTCTGTAGACAAATAAACTAGGCGCAATTTTTCCAAAGGAAAGAACCCACAGTTTTCACAAAAAAAAATAGCCGCGATTTTCACAAAAACTTTCATGGGATTTGCACAAGAAAAATGTCCGCAATTTTCCTCAAGAAAAACCCGCAATTCCTCCAAACTAGCCCACGAAACCTCCATAATTTGCAAATAGAAAACCCTCGAATTTTTTTACTACAAGAACCCCACAAAATTTTTCTAAAAAATCGAACAAAAACTTCTAAAATAATTTTCCAAAATTTTTCTGGGTAAAACCAATTTAATTTTATTTTTAAAAATCGCTAAAACTCCTTACGCTCAAAAAAATCCTTATATTTTTTATAGCAGATGTTCTCCATTTTAGCAAAAATCTAATCAAACATCAAAAAAATTCTCAATTTTTTCTTAGGAAAAGCCACAAATTTTTATTGCCAAAAAATGAGCCTAAGCTCTAATACCATGAAATGGTAATTGATTGATCTTATTCAATATTCGTTATTAACAAGGAGAGGAATACTCCTTTAAATAATAGATTACAAGGACGATGTTTCTAAAAAGAAACAATCGTGAACTAAAGAGAACAAAAACAATAAATAGAAAGTTACTAAAAACTAACTGAAGCAAACTAAGTTAACTAAAAGTAAACTAACAACTAAGATGACCATTAAATATTACAATAATATTTTAATAGTCATATGTCCAGATGCCCCACTATCTATATACCTAGCATTCCAAGGAAACAAGATGGTAAAAAAACACAATACCATTGAGAAATCCTTATCAAACTTGGCATTAAACTCATTCACTTGAATTCTTGGAGAGGCTGCCACTTCCTCTTACTATTGCTTCCCTTGGTTCTTTCTAGACATTGTGATGCATAAAGAACGAACTTATGACAACTTATGCACTTGATTTTACTCAAGTCCTTTCTTGCTTGTGAGAGTCCTTCCTCATCCTTTCCCTTTATTGTTCCCTTTTCCTTTATTTTCCTTCATCTATCCATAAAGGGCTACATTCTCGTCACCGCCCTTCTTGTTGGCTTTTGACTACATTTGAGTTTCCTCCTAGATAGAATCATCCCACAATCTTTCAAAGGAAGGATGGTTCTCTCAAGCACAAATGGCTTGAACAAATACTTACCATGAAGATGGGAACCCACTCAATGCCAAATTCACAAGCTTTGCATCTTCAACCTTCTCTACAACTACTACAAGTTGACCACAAAGTTGTTTGATCTTCATCAAGTACCAGGTAATTGTATCTAGTTTAATCAACTCTATGGATCTAAATTTGTTTCTCAATATCATTTTCCTATTTATGTTTTTACTCTAGAAAAGATTAACCAAAGCATCAAACATCTCCATGCTATTTTCTTTTCCAACAAATGAGGAACCAAATGATCCTTCACTACATCCATGATCATCCGCTTGCCTTTTACCTCTTTCTTCTTGTGAGCTACCAACTATTGAGCATCTATGGGTGGAGTCATCACATCCTTTATGATTTCCCAAAGATCTTCCAATAACAAAGTCACCCTAACTTTCCAAGGTAGGAAATTTAATGCATCATCTAATCTCCTTGATCCTAAAGCTAGCTGCCATTGAGAACATTTTTTCTCCTTTCATAACATAAATAAACTCCTAGATCTAGAAATAAAAAACTATGCAAAACTTATTTCA
>VDFB02103412.1:0-22386 GCA_007258455.2 Sequoia sempervirens | reverse complement strand
CAATATAGACAAACATAGCTACTTGCACTGAATTATAATATTGTGATTGAATTTCTTCTTACAGAGCTAGAGTATAATTTTCCACAAAATCATCCATTGAAAGTATAGTATCAATTGGAAATGTGTTTCTACATGCATGAAATTGGCCATCAAGCCATCGAAAGATGCTGTTCGTGAAAGTATAAAGACATATTTTGGTACAATTTTATTATTAAATTCACCTATAAATGCAGTATGCACACTCAATCCTTTTCTCAGAATCCAACGACAACGCCTCTATTTTTCCATCTTTTAAAGAATAGTGGAACATTCCTAAATCTTTTGACGCCTACCACTGTTGTGTCCAAAATCCCATGATCAACACTTTCATGCAACAATTTCTTAAAAATGAAAGATTTCCAGCTAATGCATTGTCCAAATACAAGAACTTAAATAAAATAATCTATCATTGATTTTCACAAAACAAACTTGAAATAAACTCTTATTGATTCCGTGGTATCAATACCACAATCCCCAGATAATCATATTAGAATGGTAAGGTACAACGTGATATATTGAAAAAACATCATAAAAATAACAAAATTGAACATGTATTTTACAACAACAAGATATTCGTTGTTTATTAATTTTTACATACCAAGGTTTACATTTTTCAAAAGACATTTGAATTATTTTAATATTACCAGGTAACACTGAATCGCTACAAATTTTTCTATAAAATTTAGTTTGTGTTGTATCTAATAGGTGTTTTGGGTGGAGGATCGCGACTTTGGACCCCACCTCTAATTTTAAAACATTCTAGTATTAGACAGAAACCCTAGTATTATCATGCCAAAATTTTCTTTCATCAAAGATTTAATTTCAACACTCAATTTATATCGCACTTCTATGAGTCAGCCCACCTAAACTCCAACATTGATCGATAGGATCATTTTCTATACTTTCTCTTCTTTTTTCTACTCTTAGTAATGTTTTAGGATGCATTTTTAAAACTTCACTAATATTGCTTACCATTCTTTTATTCAAAGTTGTTTTATTGACTATAGCAGTAGTTATAGCTCTTCTTGCTGCGTTTTTATCTTTAGATCGACTATTTTTCCCAATAGATTAAATGGCACTAGCAACAGTAGACATAACATGTTTTAATGATTGATCTTTTCTTTTTGGTTTAACATAAAAGCCTAACCTTTTCATTACTTTCCTCATTTTTTGCATTCTCATCAATTGCATCATTAGTTGACATTGAAATGCAATATTTCTACGATAAAAGAATTCGGTGTATATTCTATTCGCATGTGTTCTTATTTACCTCCAAGAAATTTATGACTGAAGATTATCTAAACACCACTTCCACCTAAGCATTTCATTAAATCAACATCAAGATTCTAGATTCATCTTCATTTTCATCAACAAACAGCTTTTCATTTTCATTTTCATTTTCATCAACAAAACAGCTTTCACTTTCTACTATCTTCATTTTCACAACAAAACGGTTCTCATTTCATTTTCATCAACAAAACGGTTTTCATTTTCATTTTCATTTTCATCAAAAATATAGGTTTTGTTTTCATTTTCAAGAAAATGATCATTTTGATTTTCATTTGCAATAAAAGATTTTTCTTTTTTGTTTTCAACAAATTCTATAAAAGTTTCATCTCTTTGAATATAGTCAATGTCAACATCATTATATCCAACATCTTGTAAATCTTCTACAAAAAAAATTACCATTTCACTAACATGTGGATTTGAAGACGTACCTGGATTTGTGTATATTGAAACATTCTCCATAGCATTCAAAGAGGGATTTGAAGACATAGTAGGACTTGTTTGTATAATCATATTCTTCTCCAAATTGACTCCTTGCAAATTAGCTTCATCTACAACTATGGTATCTTCAATGTTTTCATCTTCAATAGTTGTTGAATTGGTTGCTCCACCATCGCTCATTGATTTTATTCTCATTCTTCTTTCTCTTTGTCTTTGTTCTCTTTTTCTTTATTTGCTTCAACTTCTTGAGGAGTCAATGTCTTTTCTTTCTCTTATTACTAAATTTATCTCCATAATTATAAAATTCTCAAGCACAAATGAATGTTAATAGTGAAATACTTCAAAATATTCAATCCAAATTGGAAGTTGAATACCTATTACGAAAAAATTCTTCCTCTTGTGTTCCTCAAAACAAGTAGAAAACTACCACAATTCCACTTTAAAAATTGTTTTCTCATGCTTCCTTTGAAAAATTCAATCCATATTGCAAATTTCACTTCAAAATGGTGTAGATGATGCTCCCTTTGATAAAATCAACAAAAAATCAAATTGACCACCTGTAAATACAATAACTTATGAAAAATAATTGATTTTTAGTGCTCTCGGCCGTACATGTGAAGATGCAAAGTTGCAGACTTGATAGTAATTGTGCACAGTATTTTTAAATAATATAAACGGGATCCCGTCTATAAAACGGGATCCCGCTTATAACTAAACGGGATCCCGATTACTAAACGGGATCCCGTTCACTAGAATCGAGTGTGGGAGCCGTTGTAAAGGCAACGAGATCCTGCCTTATAAACGAGATCCCGTTACCTCTACAACGGTTGAAACAGAAACCGGATCCTGATTATAGCACGAGATCCCGTTTTATAATCGGGATCCCATTTTTTTAAATTTGAATTTTGTTTTGCATTGTGGGTAGGTTTTTGCCAAGGTTTTCGGTTCGGGAAAAGCTTTGGAAGTCCGAACCTAAGCCTTCAACCTGGTTTGACCTGCAAATTGAAGGCCCTAACAATGTCAAAGAAAAATATGGACTTTGGACATATGGCTGACGTTTTTTTTCAAAAAATTTCTGACTAAATTAAAACCCATTTTAGATCAAACAATGCAGATTCTAAATATGTAATTTGTTTTGCAATTGAATTATTTTTTCTATTTTTCAATTAATTTCTAATAAAATTGGTCCATAAACTTTAAATATCGAGAGTTTTACTATTTTAATAACTTTTGATCAACATAACATTTTGACAAACGGATTGCACGAGAGCAAACTTCGACAATTCTTTTCAATTTGAAAAAAATCAAAATGATAAGTTTAGGTCATCTTATGCATGTCGTACATGACGATTTTTCAAAACAACAAATCTACCTAATAAAAAATTAACAAAAAAAAAAATATTCAATAAAAAATTACAAAAAAATATCAAGAGCAAGGTTTAGTGAGTCATAAAACTTTTCCCAAAAGGATTTAGAAAAATACGATAATTTAAGTCAAAATATGGATGTCGTACACGTGCATGGTATGGTTAAAAAAAATGACTTTTAAACAGTGGTTTTTTGAAATGCCTATTGAAACTCAATTTGTACAATCTGGGTATTGAAATAAATTACATATTTGGAAACTAGACTCCAAGCACTACATTTTATGATCAGTGACTTTTTAAAAGATTTCATCTCTAAGTGCTTCAAATTTTAAGGTCAAATGTGTCAAATACTGAAAATCAGGGAAAACACTTCCACTTTTTGGCCAAAAAGTGGACTCAACTTCTTGCACACACTCATACTGAAGAACCTCAGTGTAGAGTGAAGGACCAAGAAGCCTAAAGATGGATGTCCTGAAAGGATGTTGTTGAAACTTTGTATCTGAACCAAGACAAATGATGCCAAGACCAAAAAAATTTGAAGACTCTTGATAAGCAACCTTTGAAGGCATAGATAATGGTGGGAAATGATTGGTATGAATAACTACAATGTATGACTCAACAAATAGTTGTGTAATATCTGGAAAGTAGTTATTGGACAATATCGAGAATGAATGACCAGTTTCTTGCTCAATAGGTATATCTTTGAATAAGCAGGAGGAGAAAGAAGTCCTGAAGGAGTCTCAGGAACTGTGGTGGATGAATGCACACACAAGTTCAAGTGATCAGACTTCTTCTCCATATGTACTCTCGATGGTGGAGAGTGAATATTAGGTATAGATAATTGTGGATCCTCAGATGCAAAATGAGAAAAGTCATAAAGCCTAGAAGCATGATCAACAGTGCCAACTAACACAATTTTCCTAGTGTGCAAATCCCTGATGAGAACTGAGTTAGGAGCGAACTCCACTATCTTCCCTGATCCATTGTGAGTAATCTGATAGAAAAAGAGAAGGTTGGTTGACAAAGATGAAACAAATAGTACCTCCTGAAAGATACCATCATCAATGTCAACTGTACCCTTCCCACTAACACTGACATATGTGTTGTTACCTAATAGAATGTGTGGTGTGGTGCTTGCACAAAATGTAGAAAACATATCCTGTGAAGATGCCAAATGCTGGGAAGCTCCTGAATCAAGCAACCATCTGTCTGACTGAAGACCTATAGATGCATGTACGAAATGACCTTTCATCTTATCAGATCCATTTGCAATACCTGTTGTACCTGTATGTGTAGATGGTGATGGTGATGGTGATGCAAAAGAAGGTGATGTACCATGAGACATAGAAGATGGCAACTGTCTAATGTTCTATTGTAGAAGATGTGTCAAATGATCAATCTGCTTAGCATAACAATGATGCTCATCATGTCCCTGCTTCTGACAATAAGCACAAGTCAGTCTCTCCTTCCTAGATGATCCCCCTTTGGAAGAGAGTGTGTACTCAAAAGATGCATGTGAATATGATTATTTTTCTTGCCCATGTTTGATTTTCTGTTTCTTTTCTTTGCTAGGTGAAGCCTTCTCCTTAGGACTTTGAATGGCAACTAGAGCTTCTGAACTGGAAGACTTCAGAGTACCCATCTGAACCAATTTTGCTTGCTCTCGAGTGAGAGAAGAAGTAAAATTATCAAGTGAAGGAATGGTAAATATCATTCCAAGTGCATCTCATGTAGCATAGAAAGTAGAAACAAATACTGAATAATCAGGGCCCAACTTGGCAAGGATGGAAATAATCAATTGTGAATCCTACTTAGTAGTACCACATGCTATGGCAACTGCAATCGAAGGGACTTAAGTTTTGTGAAAAATTCTTGGATACTGCTAAAATCTCTAGGATTCAGACCTATAAGCTCATTCTCCAACTGAAAACCCCTCAAAGAATCTTTCTTACCAAACAAGGACTCCAATTAGGTCCAAATTTGGCTAGGTGTAGTGCAAGATTCAATGTGAAATAAGAGATTAGGAGACATAGACATGCATAATGTTCCAAAAGCTTCATCACATATGTTAAACCAATTTCTCTTCTCTTCTGTTGATGTTGGTTCAACCTTTGTACCCATGGTTACTCTAGACAACCCTAGTTTCTTCAAACTGATCTCTATGTTTTTCTTCCACTCATAATAGTTGTATGGTGTAAGGAGAATATTTTGAGGTTTTTCCATGTTTTGAAATTGAATGATATAGTAATGGGATGAAAATATAGTACTATATAACTCACAATGCAAAAATTATATTCTTTGTATTGAAAAATTTGATCCTTTGTGCACGTTTCCCAAGAAATACACCAAAAAAGGAAAATCTAACTTCTGATACCAAAAAAAAACTTGGTGAATATAATGGAAAAATGAATCACAAATCTTGATAGAGCATTGGAAGAGATTTCCAATTCCTATTCATTTTTGAAAAACGAAGACCGTATGCAAAAAAATGCCCCCAGAAGTGCAAAAATGATGATCTGACTTTGACTAGAAAAAATGAAGCAAAAAAGAAAAATAGAAAAAAAATTATGCATCACTGGATTGGGCTTGGAACCAACTTTCCAGCGATATTTTGTTTTCGAAAAACCGAGTTCATATGCAAAAGTTATGGCCAAAATACCAAAATTGCTCCAAAAGGGTTTGGAGGAAAGCTTGGTGGTTAGACTAGCCACTAGCATTAACCGCTAGCGGTTTACTGACGATGGTGCCCATTAACTTTGTTTTTTTATTTTTTTCTTGGATTGTGTGTCGTACTAGGCCAGGTACAACCCAGAAATGAAAAAAAATTGCCTTCCGAAGTCACTATGTTCAATTTCAACAATTTGATAGTTAATATTGGGGTTTTTGGGTGCTTTGAACGTGATGGTGAGGTCCGTTTGGGCTCAAAATGCTCCAAAATTGTAGGTACGCTTTGGATCTGGAAACCCTCATAAACTTCAAACCCTCACAGATCTGACAAACGAAGGCCTTTTTTGACAAAATGAAAGGCAAACCTGACTGTTCTGACAACTCTAGATTCAATGGAATGCTCAAAAATTGACCATGGATCACATATATTAATGCATGAGTTGATTTCTTCAAAAAAAGTGGACAAGGTGGCTGCAGATATGGTGCTCTGATACCATGTTATAGTTGACGTATCTACTCCCACATCTCCATGAATCACCTGCAACGATAAACTTATCACACTATGAAGAAATAAGCAAGATATGATTTCCCTACAACTTAGATATGATGAAAACACCAATTTTGCATTATGTGAACAACTGTCATGAATATGCTATCGTAGAGATTAAAAATAGTTACAATGAATCAATCCTTATGAAAAAGGATGAAAGCTAACCCTAGATTAGGGTTAGATTAGAACATGACAAGTGTCCTCATAGGAATGAATGAGACAACATGTTCTAATATTAGAGGCTCTAATTAAATGCAAAAAACAACTAATTAATTAAAGCAAATAATGAAATAAAAACACTCCTAAGTTTAGCTTAAGTGTAATAAAGAATAAAGTGACACAATTAATTAATGACTAATTAATTAATTAGGTGATGACTTTATTAACACATCAACATAAAAAGAACATACATTGTTAAAAATACCCCCAAAATAATATATTAATAAAGCCAAATTTGCACACAAAACATGTGAGAAGCAGTTGCATAGATTTAATTAATAAACTTATATTTTCATTGTACCATGAAGAAGTGCGAAGGAAGTGAGCTTGCATAAAGAAATCCTAGAGAAGTACCAATTTTCTAAGAAACTATACCAGCTGGCACATGTGAAGAGAGCCACCATATATACATTTAAGCTGAAGTCTTTTCATTTGATTTTAAGAATTCGTGCCTTTGACTAGAGGAGCCACTAAAATTATATCCTCACCAATGTTCGACAATAAGAGAATATCTCCCACAGGTGGACAAAAGTGAAGAAAGTTAAAACCAACCAATGAAAGGCAGTTCCCCAATTTAGCAACACCAAATACATTCTAGAATCCCAAATACCCTCCAATAAGCTTTACCAACTATTATGCATCATGAAACATCAATTTTTTAGCATGAAGATTCTCTTAGTTAAAACAACTAAAGTGAACATTCTAATGATCTATTTGGTGTAGCTTAAGTGACTAAATTTTTTCTAGATCATCTTCCTAAAAAAAATCCACATCACTAGATTATTATGCATGGGAAAATTTTTATATAAATTTATAAATTTAGTTTAAGACGAGTAATTGAATGATTAAGCCCATTAGTGGCGTCCTGAAATGAATTGTACTATTATCATTATATTGAATTTTATTTTTATGGCTATACATGTCATCAAGTATCATGTCTATTCAATCTATAATGTTTTAACAATTTTTTTTATTGGTGATTGTAAGGGATAAAATCACACACCATGCCCCTTTGTCCCTTCATTTTACATTAATTTTGGTATTATCATAATTATTTTTTTGATCTACAAATGAATCCTAGCTAGGAATCTTTTAAGCAACCAACTACTTCACTTCTTAATGGTGTAGACCGATCATTCGTTATGGCATTCCATCACATGAGACCATACCGCATATTTTCTCTTGTCCCTTTGAATAGGTCACATTGTTGTCTAGTTTTCCCTTTTTGAAATGTAAACTTCCCATTCTCTAAGACAAACATTTAGGAATTTGACAATTATCTTCTCATATACCAAAAAGTTGAAGATGAACATCTAAGATTTTGTATTTATAGATAGTCGTAGGCTATTAGTAATCAAAAGTATATATATGTATATATATGTATACATATATGCACACATATACACATATACATATACATATATATACATATATACATACATATATATACATACATACACACACACACACACACATAAACACACACACATATCTATGCCTTTAATTTTATATATTTGGTAGAGGGGATTAATTCTCATTAAGGAAGTCAACAACCTTCCCTTTGTTTTATAATACACCCCACTTTACTTTCAACATGACCCTTTGTTCAAAATTAGGTATTGAAGATAAGAATGCATGTCATATCAACAAAGTGTAAATATGTGGCAAGTGTCCAATAGGTAAAGAGGAGAAATCTCCTTGGTCTAGACTACGAGCACAAGCTAGTCCGATATCATATTAATCTCTTTTTAGATTATACTATAGACTCCACAATATAAATCTAATGTTAGATTTTCAATTTCATTCATCAAACATAATCAAATAGTAAAACCTTTATATTGACAACACACAATTGATAAAGTAAAAACACTTACAACATTTCTTTAATCATTTATATATTTTTCATTTCAATTTGTATTAACTTAAATTTAATTATATTTATTAAGAAATTATTTGGAAAAAAAAAATAGACACAAGAAAAACACCATAATAAAGAAAAAAAAACACGATAAACACAAAGAAAATATAACAATTAAAGATGGTAAAATGTTTTCCTCGCAACAGCTAGACATCTCTTATAAAAATGATTATACAGAAAGAAAGCTATTTTTCGTTTTTAATATATTTATATTTTATGTTTAAATACGAAATCAAATATAGGATTCCTTCACGTTGGTGCGTCATAGGATGTCTCTTAGCTGAACTAAACGTTAGAAAAAAGATATATATATATTATTATATCTTATTATTATAATGTAGGGTAGTAGCGTTCGAAGATGGGCCATCAATTGAATCGCTCAAGTTTGAAGAAGAGATTCTATTTCTCGTGGTCTAATCATGTGCATTAAAAAAATGATTAGCGCAGACAAGAAAAACATGGGAAAGCTGTACAGAGTTTTCGATGGAAAATATGGTACAGCCTATACTGGATCTCTATCTTATCTGGCTCCGATTTTCGAAAGCAATAACAAGTCAATGTAAACAGAGACGTTGTCGTTTTTACTTCTGTTTCGCGTCTATAAATTGGATCACGATGTACATGAAGAACACAATTGTAAGGAAATAGTCTACACAGAAGACATTACTATCCTTTCATTCGTGTTTTGGTAGCGTGACTCGAAAAACTCAATATATGGCGCAATTGCTTACGACGCCCGCCGACCCGCTTTCATGGCCTACTGGTAATTGCCCTGGTTATTTTTGTGAGAGAACCCGTTTGTTTAGTTACGGATTCTGATAAGCCTCGAGAATGAAATTTGCTTTTCTCAATACAGTAGTTTACAGAACTGAGAAATCTGTTTGTTATCGTGCTTTAAATTTCTAAGTATTCGCCATTCATATTAAGAATACATAGGTGTATAGTGGTTGTCATCGTGGGTGAAATGATGTTTTTTGCAGATAGAGGATTTGCAACGGGAAGGATTGCGCTTGGAGAAATTGAAGCGCGCCATGTTTCAGCGTTAGAAAAGATATGGAGTATCACCGGGGGCAGTAATAAGAGAGGGGTTGCATTCTATAAGCCCGTTGACATTCCTCCTGGTTATTTCATTCTTGGTCATCACTGTGAGGATAACACTGATTCCCTTCAAGGCTGGGTTGTTGTGGTAAAGGATATTAATGAAAGCAAGGAGGGGTCCTCATCCCTTCCCCCACTAGCAAAACCTTTGGACTACGCGTTGGTGTGGAGTAGCATGTCAGGGAAAGGTAAAAAGGAGGGAAATGGCTTCTTCTGGCAACCGATCGCCCCTCAAGGGTATAAAGCTCTGGGCTACCTGGTCACAAACGTTTCAGATAAACCATCTTTGGAAGAGGTCAGATGCGTTCGATCAGATCTAACTGGCGTTTGTAAGACTGACAGCAGCATCTGGAATGGGAAAAAAGATGGTTCTTCAATCCAAGTGTGGAGTATAATGCCAGATCCAGAAAAGCAAGTAAATGGGGTATTTGCAGGGACGTTTTATTGCACCACAAGTAGCAAAAATGAAAGCTCGGAGCTTCCGGTGGCGTGTCTACTGAACGCGAATTCCCCTCTGACGGGAATGCCAAGTCTGGAAGAGGTGCATTCTATAATAGGCAAGTATGGCCCCTCTGTGTTTTGCCATCCCAAGGAGATCTACTTGCCCTCATCAGTTCCGTGGTTCTTCAAAAATGGGGCATTATTATACAAGAAGGGCTCATCCACGCCCGAAGCAATTGCAGAAGACGGTTCCAACCTCCCACAGGGCGGCTCGGCGGACGGCGAGTACTGGATTAACCTGCCTACAGACTCTGCCAAAGCTAAAATGGTGAGGCGTGGAGATTTAGAGAGTGCAGAGGCATATATACATGTGAAATCAGTACTAGGAGGAACATTTACAGATGTTGTAATGTGGGTGTTTTACCCCTTCAACGGCCCGGGCACTCTGCTGTTGCTGGGGGCAGTGTCCATACCGCTGGGTAAGATTGGAGAGCACGTGGGTGACTGGGAGCACTTGACGTTAAGGATAAACAACTTCACAGGGGAGTTGTGGGGTGTTTACTTGTCTCAGCATAGTGGAGGACGGTGGGTTAAAGCTGGAGATTTGGAATACATGGAGGGGAGTAAGAAAGCTGTGGTTTATTCATCCAAAAATGGGCATGCTAACTTTTCTAGGGCAGGTGTGGTTGTTCAAGGGAGCCAAAAACTTGGAGTGGGTATCGCCAACTACTCAAAGAAAAGCGCGCGGTTCCTGGATACAAGTATAAAGTATAAAATTGTGGCTGCAGAGTACCTCAAGGGAATAGAGGGCAGTGAAGCAGTTACGGAGCCAGCTTGGTTGAATTATGGAAGGAAATGGGGACCCAAGATCAAATATGCCACTTCAGGGTTACTTGGGTCAATTAAATTGCCGTCTGAGATTTCGGGGCAGGATGGACCGACTGGACCCAAATGGAAAAGCGACTGGTATGGAGATGAAAAAGTAAAAGACGTATTCTAGGGATAATTTTGTCTTGTAAGAAAACGCATTCAAAGTCATAAATGTATGGTTTGGTGCTGGGTCCAAAGTTGGAATGTTCGACCGGAGATACCATCTCGTATTCTCCGCGTGTCATTTTATGCATCACTTTTGCTGGATTTATGATGTCTGATATGTCTAATGTTCCTTCAGTGGAGGTTACGCAGCCAACGAACATGTGGGACAAACTTCTCTGATTAATGATCTTAATGTCTGTTCGCATTTTAATTTGTTTATTACATCATTATAAAATAGAATAATATGTGACGATAATTTCTCTTCGAATTAGTACGTGGATTTAGTCTAAAATAATATTTGTAAATTAAATTTCTTAATATGATTTAAAGGAAATGTATATTATATAAGTGTTAGGCAGTGCTAAGTAATTTTTTAAAAATATATTAATATTAAATTTTGTTTTGTATTAAAATTGTTAATTTTATATTAATAATTTATTTGTCTTGTTTATATAATCAATTTATAATTGCAGTTTATAATGGTAAAGATTTGCTTTAATTTATCTATATTAATGATAGATATTACAAAGAAACTTGTATTTTTTCATGTTGGATTCAGTAAGTATTATTAATTTAAAGACATGTATTAAAGGAGAAAGCATATGAGATGTTAACTTCATATTGTTGTTTTCTTTTTTCTTTTGTTTTAACCTTATAAAAAAATCATAAGAAATTGACATGTTTTTAATAGAACATATTTGATGTCATTTGTCATAAACTTGCTTCAATTTAACAAAGAGTGCGTAATATTGAAGCTATGCTTGGTGTAAAACTTTCTTAATTTTCACTAAATGTACTAGAAGAATTTCACAATATAGAGAAAGGTCCTTAAATGTTTGGTTATAGATTGCTTAGTATTAATTTAGAAACCAAAAGAAATTGTTAGGTTGTTCTTAGAGCACATTTGATGTTGTTTTAATACAGTTCAAAATTCAAGCAGACGGTGAATCTTGCAGCCAGTCACTCTCTTAATTCGATAATAATTTCATTTGTTAATTAAGATTCAATTTGCAATTTCACTAAACATTTATAGCAATTGAACTATTTTCAAATAATTTCTAAATATAACTTTGATTGGCATTCGATTTCAAATACCATGAAAATTACAGGAACAATTCAAATTTATTTATTTACATTTTCTATCCTCCAACCCAAACACTTACAATCTGTATAGTGAGCCTTGTTCCAAATTCCCATTGCTTTGTTTCTCCTCTATGATTTCTTATCTCCACTCAAACTGCATACATCTATTTCTCCACATCATTCTCTTTTCCATGCCCAAATCCATCTTATTCCACAACATTACATATCCTCCATGGATCGAACCCCTTTAACATCATCTTCTTTTTTTATTCTTTAGATTTTCTCTTTGAAAGGAACCAAAGGTTTGGAACAATGCTTCCAACACTAATCTATGTGGGGGAGATAGTGCAGATTCATACAAATATTTAAACTGTTACAATGAAAGAAACACATTCAAATACACGCATAAAAGAATAATACCATAATGCACAAAGTTATGCGTGGACAACCTTTCCAGGTAAAAAACCCTACACACCAAAAACACAGTAGTTTGTATTATCAGTAACAAACAATTACAATACAATAATGGCACTAAGCTTCTCCAGGTGTTCACCAATCTTCAACAAATAACTGGAATAATATTGGTAGCATAACAGTATCTTAGAAATTATCAAATTTCAATCTTCTCAATCTTCTCAATACTCTAAGGCACAGAGTATTTAATAATAATCAACAACCAACGAATGGATGGTTTCATCACGAGCAATAACCGAAACAAACCTCAGTTTAAACTATTGTCCAAAAACTAATGCATGGATTACTTTTACATGCAATCGTGATCACTGACTAGCGAAGAATACAACTTTCACTGCTCATGCATACAAATACACAGACAATCGGCCTTCCAACCACAAACAACGGTAGAAAAAATGCTGCAGAGGGGATTTAATGCGGTCACAGAGGTAAATGGCGCCAACAGAGGACGATAATGCCTCGACAGAGGATAAAAAACACCTCATAGAGGTGAATCACACCCTCCAAAGGATGAAAATGGCCCTTGAGCACAAAATCCTGCCTCCAAATAAAGTGACGCCTCCAAATTTGGCAAATTCGTCCAGCAAGCAAGCAAATTAACTTGCAGATCGGGCCCATTCGCTGGTGAAGGAGTCAATTTTCTGATGCACAGTCAAACAAATAGGCATGTATGGGAGGGTGCTTCAGATTGGAGGTCTCGCAAGCTGTGAGCTGCAAATTGTGGCCTTTGTGATTTTCGTGGCCTTGGATCCGTCCATGCACAAGATACCTCTGCGTCTCAGACCCTCCTCTATCAAAGCCAACAAACACAGAATACGGAACAAGCACAGACTACAGAGGCAAAATAAATAATATCAATGTTGTAAATAAAAACTTAGACAAACTTTCAGACTAGATTCAAGCCTCCCTATGCTTTAATACCATATTGGATTTCCCAATGAACAAGAGGTTGAAAATACAAGCAAAAAAGTTTGCAGTTAAACACAACGAAGATATCAAATGAATTTGACCATCAATTAATCAAAGATGTAGGTGTACATATAGTAAGAGGAGAACTGTCAACCAACCACGAATTATGGAGAGGACTGGAAGTCGACTCCCACTAACAGTGAGTGGTGGTGAGTTAGTTTCCACTAAACTTGCATGCAATGACAAGTTGAGTAACAGACTATGAAACCTATCTGGGACACCTCATTGGGACGCCTAAATAGGCTTAACGCATGTGTATAAGGAAAATATACACTAACATATATATATAAAAAAGCCTTTCAATCTCTTATAACATAAAACATCTAGATTAACATTACAATATTACATTACAATATTACATTAGAATAACATCAATGTTTACATTGTAGGCCTTACTTCAATTTTTGCATAGTATGCTTTCAATTTTATATATTTGGTAGAGGGGATTGATTCTCATTAAGGAAGTCAACAACCTTCCCTTTGTTTTAGAATACACCCCACTTTACTTTCAACACGATCCTTTGTTCAAAATTAGATATTGAAGATAGGAGTGCATGTCATATCAACGAAGGATAAATATGTGGCATGTGTCTAGTAGATAAAAGAGGAGATATCTCCTTGATCTAGGCCACGAGCACAAGCTAGTTCAATATCATATTAATCTCTCTTTAGATTATACTAGAGGCTCCACAATATAGATCTACCATTAATTTTCAATTTCATTCATCAAGCACAATCAAATAGTAAAATCTTTATATATTGACAACATACAATTGATAAAGTAAAAGAACTTACAACCTTTCTTTAATCATTTATATATTTTTCTTTTCAACTTGTATTAATTTAAATTTAATTGTATTTATTACTTAAATTTATTATATTTCTATACAATAAAGAAAAATTAATTTAGACACAAGGAAAACATCATATTAAAGAAAAAAACACGATAGACACAAAGAAAACATAACAATTAAAGATATTAAAATGTTTTCCTTACGACAGCTAGACATCTCTTATAAAAATGAAATCAAATATATAAAGAAAGCTATTTTTCGTTTTTATTATATTTATATAGTATATTTAAGTACGAAATCAAATATAGGATTCCTTCGCGTTGGTGCGTCATAGGAAGTCTCTTAGTGAACTAAACGTTAGAAAAAAGATTATATATATTATTATATCTTATTATTATAATGTAGGGTAGTAGCGTTGGAAGATGGGCCATCAATTGAATCGCTCTAAGTTTGAAGAAGAGATTCTATTTCTCGTGGTCTAATCTTGTGCATTAAAAAAATTGATTAGCGCAGACAAGAAAAACATGGGAAAGCTGTAATAAATTTTCGATAGAAAACATGGTACAGCCTATACTGGATCTCTATCTTATCTGGCTCCGATTTTCAAAAGGAATAACCAGTCAATGTAAACAGAGACGTTGTCGTTTTTACTTCTGTTTCGCGTCTATAAATTGGATCACGATGTACATGAAGAACACAATTGTAAGGAAATAGTCTACAGAGAAGGCATTGCTATCCTTTTATTCGTTTTTTGGTAGCGTGACTTGAAAAATTCAATATATGGCGCAATTGCTTACGACGCCCGCCGACCCGCTTTCATGGCCTACTGGTAATTGCCCTGGTTATTTTTGTGAGAGAACCCGTTTGTTTAGTTACTGATTCTGATAAGCCTTGAGAATGAAATTTGTTTTTCTCAATAACCAAGTTTAAGTCTACAATAGTTTACAGAACTGAGAATTCTGTTTGTTATCGTGCTTTAAATTTCTAAGTATTTGCCATTCATATCAAGAATATATAGGTATATTAGTTGTCATCGTGGGTGAAATGATTTTTTCTTGCAGATAGAGGATTTGCAACGGGAAGGATTACGCTTGGAGAAATTGAAGCGCACCATGTTTCAGCGTTAGAAAAGATATGGAGTAACACCGGGGGCAGTAATAAGAAAGGGGTTGCATTCTATAAGCCCGTTGACATTCCTCCTGGTTATTTCATTCTTGGTCATCACTGCGAGGGTAACACTGATTCCCTTCAAGGCTGGGTTGTTGTGGTAAAGGATATTAATGAAAGGAAGGAGGGGTCCTCATCCCTTCCTCCACTAGCAAAACCTTTGGACTACGCGTTGGTGTGGAGTAGCAAGTCAGGGAAAGGTAAAAAGGAGGGAAATGGCTTCTTCTGGCAACCGATCGCCCCTCAAGGGTATAAAGCTCTGGGATACCTGGTCACAAACGTTTCGGATAAACCATATTTGGAAGAGGTCAGATGCGTTCGATCCGATCTAACTGGCGTTTGTAAGACTGACAGCAGCATCTGGAATGGGAAAAAAGATGGTTCTTCAATCCAAGTGTGGAGTATAATGCCAGATCCAGAAAAGCAAGCAAATGGGGTATTTGCAGGGACGTTTTATTGCACCACAAGTAGCAAAAATGAAAGCTCGGAGCTTCCGGTGGCTTGTCTACTGAACGCGAATTCCCCTATGACGGGAATGCCAAGCCTGGAAGAGGTGCATTCTATAATAGGCAAGTATGGCCCCTCTGTGTTTTGCCATCCCAAGGAGATCTACTTGCCCTCATCAGTTCCGTGGTTTTTAAAAAATGGGGCATTATTATACAAAAAGGGCTCATCCACGCCCGAAGCAATTGCAGAGGACGGTTCCAATCTCCCACAGGGCGGCTCGGCCGATGGCGAGTACTGGATTGACCTGCCTACAGACTCTTCCAAAGCTAAAATGGTGAGGCGTGGAGATTTAGACAGCGCAGAGGCGTATATACATGTGAAATCAGTACTAGGAGGAACATTTACTGATGTTGTAATGTGGGTGTTTTACCCCCTTCAACGGCCCAGGCAATCTGCTGTTGCTGGGGGCATTGTCAATACCACTGGGTAAGATTGGAGAGCATGTGGGTGACTGGGAGCACGTGACGTTAAGGATAAACAACTTCACAGGGGAGTTGTGGGGTGTTTACTTGTCTCAGCACAGTGGAGGACGGTGGGTTAAAGCTGGGGATTTGGAATACATAGAGGGGAGTAAGAAAGCTGTGGTTTATTCATCCAAAAATGGGCATGCTAACTTTTCTAGGGCAGGTGTAGTTATTCAAGGGAGCCAAAAACTTGGAGTGGGCATCGCCAACTACTCGAAGAAAAGCGCGCAGTTCCTGGATACGAGTATAAAGTATAAAATTGTGGCTGCAGGGTACCTCAAGGGAATAGAGGGCAGTGAAACAGTTACGGAACCAGCTTGGTTGAATTATGGAAGGAAATGGGGACCCAAGATCAAATATGCCACTTCAGGGTTACTGGGATCAATTAAATTGCCGTCTGAGATTTCCGGGCAGGATGGACCGATTGGACCCAAATGGAAAAGTGACTGGTATGGAGATGAAAAAGTAAAAGACGTATTCTAGGGATAATTTTGTCTTTGTAAGAAAACGCATTCAAAGTCATAAATGTATGGTTTGTGCTGAGTCCAAAGTTGGAATGTTCGAGCGGAGATACCATCTCGTATTCTCCGCGTGTCATTTTATGCATCAATTTTGCTGGATTTATAATGTCTCATATCTCTAATCCTCCTTCGGTGGTGGTTACATGTGGGACAAACTTCTCTGATTAATGATCTTAATGTCTATTCGCATTTTAATTTGTTTATTACATCATTATAAAATAGAATAATATGTGACGATAATTTCTCTTCGAATTAGTACGTGGATTTAGTCTAAAATAATATTTGTAAATTAAATTTCTTAATATGATTTAAAGGTAATGTATATTATATAAGTGTTAGGTAGTTGTAAGTAATTTTTAAAAAATAATATTAATATTAAAATTTGTTTTGTATTAAAATTGTTAATTTTATATTAATAATTTATTTGTCTTGTTTATATAATCAATTGTATAATTGCAGTTCATAATGGTAAAGATTTGTTATAATTTATCTATATTAATGATAGATATTACAAAGAAACTTGTATTTTTTCATGTTGGATTCAGTAAGTATTATTAATTTAAAGACATGTATTAAAGGAGAAAGCATATGAGATGTTAACTTCATATTGTTGTTTTCTTTTTTCTTTTATTTTAACCTTATATAAAAAATCATAAGAAATTGACATGTTTTTCATAGAACATATTTGATATCATTTGTCATAAACTTGCTTCAATTTAACAAAGAGTGCATAATATTGAAGCCATGCTTGGTGTAAAACTTTCTTAATTTTCACTAAATGTACTAGAAGAATTTCACAATATAGAGAAAGGTCCTTAAAATGTTTGGTTATAGATTGCTTAGTATTAATTTAGAAACTAAAAGAAATTGTTAGGTTGTTCTTAGAGCACATTTGATGTTGTTTTAATGCAGTTCAAAATTCAAGTAGACGGTGAATCTTGTAGCTAGCCACTCTCTTAATTCGATAATAATTTCATTTGTCAATTAAGATTCAATTTGCAATTTCACTAAACATCTATAGCAATTGAACTATTTTCAAATAATTTCTAAATACAACTTTGATTTGCATTCAATTTCAAATACAATGAAAATTATAGGAATAATTTGAATTTATTTATTTACATTGTCTATCCTCCAACCCAAACACTTACAATCTATATAGTGAGCCTTGTTCCAAATTCCCATTGCTTTGTTTCTCCTCTGTGATTTCTTGTCTCCACTCAAATTGCATAGATCTATTTCTCCACATCATTCTCTTTTCCATGCTTGAATCCATCTTATTCCATGACATTACATATCCTCCATGGCTCAAACCCCTTTAACATCATCTTTTTTTTTATTCTTTATATTTTCTCCTTGAAAGGAAGAAAATGTGCAGAACAACGCTTCCAACACTAATCTATGTGGGGGAGATAGTGAAAATTCATACAAATCTTTAAACTATTACAATGAAAGAAACACATTCAAACACATGCATAAAAGAATAATACCATAACACATATATTTATGTGGAGAAAACCTTTCCAGGTAGAAAACCCCACACCAAAAGCACAATACTTTGTATTATCAGTAACAAACAATTACAATACAATATTGGCACTAAGCTTCTCCAGGTGTTCACCAATCTTCAACAAATAACTGGGATAATATTGGCAGCATAATGGTGTCTCATAAATTATCAAATTTCAATCTTCTCAATCTTCTCAATACTCTAAGGCATAGAGTATTTAATAATAATCAACAACCAACGAATGGATGGTTTCATCACGAGCAATAACCGAAACAAATCTCAGTTTAAACTATTGTCCAAAAACTAATGCATGGATTACATTTACATGCAATCGTGATCACCAACTAGCAAAGAATACAACTTTCACTGCTCATGCAACAACTGCGTACATGCCAAATGCATTGTAATTATCTCCTTTATTCAATCCATCGCTCATGCAGGTTGAGACAAACGGTTATCACCATGAAGGAACACTGTCTTCACATCAATCTATTCCACTTCTAGATCATACACTACTACAAGTGATAATAGGAACCAAATAGATGTCAGCTTCACAACAGGAGAGAATATCTCACCATAGTCAATTCCTTCCACCTGAGAATACCCCTTTGCGACCAATCGTGCCTTGTGCTTTTCAACACTACCATCAAGACCAACTTTCTTCTTGAACACCCATTTACATCTAACAAGTTTTCATCCTTTAGGAAAAGGTGCCAGATCCCATGTACTATTTTTCTTCAAAGCAACCATTTCTTCATCCATGGCTTTCATCCAGGAATTTGCATCACTCATACCCATAGCCTCTCTAATAGTCCTAGGCTCATCATGGTAGCAATCAAAGCAAAAATACAACTAAAATCCAATAGTGAATAACCAAATCTTTCTGGTGAATAATCAAACCTCTCTTGTGGCCGCCTATGACGTGTAGGCCTCCTGAATTGCTAAGGTTGTGGTTCTTCTTCTTCAATTTTTTTAGAGCTGCTAGGGCTCTCCTCATCATCAGGTCCAATAGAAGTACACAATTCACTTTTAATCAGAGTAAGTGGAATTTGAACTACCTCCTTGTTCTGCTTCTCCTCTTTCTTTGGCTATAACTCAACCGTGGAAGGTTTCAACTCCCAAAATATTACACTTTTTCTATGGAGAACCTTCTTGGCCACCGGATCCCAAAGCTTGTACCCCTTCACACCAACACCATAGCTAATGAGGATACACTTAGCTTCCTTGTTCTACAACTTAGACCTCTTTACACTTAGAACATGAGCATAAGCTTCACAACCAAAAACTCTGAGAAGTCTCATTGAAGGCTTCTTACCAAACCATGCCTCCATGGGTGTCTTTTCAGTAAGAGCTGATGTAGGAGATTTGGTGATCAGATAACATGTAGTGGCTACAACTTCCGCCCAAAACTTCTACTAAAGACCAACACCACTCAACATACTCCTAGCCCTCTCCATCAGTTTCCTATTCATCCTCTCTGCGACTTCATTTTGCTATTGGGTGTATGGAGTTATCCTATGTCTCTCAATCCCATGCTCCTTACAGAACCTATCAAATTTTTTCGAACAAAACTCACCACCATTGTTAGTCCTCAAACATTTAATCTTTCTATCAGTCTAATTTTCAACCAAAGCCTTACACTCTTTAAACTAATTAAAGACTTCAGATTTACTCTTGAGGAAATTAACAAATGTCCTACTACTGTAATCATCTATGAAAGACACAAAATATACATATTTTCTTAACGAAGGAACATTCACAAGACCAAACACATCTGCATGAATATAGTCCAAAACCCCAAAAGACTTGTGAGAACTGGAATAGAAAGAAACACGGTTTTGTTTACCATATACACAATGTTCACAAAAGTCAAACTCAAGATTACAATCATCAAGGCCTTCAACAAGGCTTTTATTTTTCAGGGCTCTAAGACCCTTTTCACCAATATGACCGAGTCTTTGGTGCCATAACATTGTCTTCTTAGTTGGAAGCTTCATCTCCAAAGAATTTTCACCCTTAGGTACCCAAAAAGCACAACCATCAGATGTACAAATAATAGACTTCTTCATTGCTAGATCTGATGGTGAGGATGAAGAATCCAAAGGCCTTTTCTTTGGAAAATCAAAAGAACTATTGCATTGAATAGTGCATGCATCCAACTTGTATAGATTATTGATCCGAACACCCTTAGCTAACACCATAGATCCTCGTGTCATCCTACATCCTCCATTTGAGAAAATAATTGCACACCCCCATTACTCAACTTACTCACAGAAAGAAGGTTTTGTACCAAACTAGGGATATGCAACACACCATCAATCCCCTTCACTCTACCATTAGGGAATCTAATCTTGATTCTTCCATGACCAACAATCTCCAGATGAGAGTCGTCACCTAGATACACCTTCCCACCATCATACTCTTCATACTTTGAGAACCAACCCCTATTCGAGGTCATGTGGAAAGAAGCACTTGAGTCTATTAATCACAAATATTCTGATGCATGTGTTGCCAAGGATGTGACAAAAGCATCTGCATCATCCTGAGAGGATTTTTTAGAGTTAGAATCAGAGAAGTTCTTTTACCTTTCTTTTTCTTCTCCTCCTTACAATCTTTACGTAAATGACTAGGTTTGCTGCAATTCTAAAATTTTGCCTTAGACTTTCCAGGAGACTTAGATCTCCCTGAAGATTTTGATCTGAACTTCTTATCTTCTTTATTTCCTTTCTCTTTGAACCATCAATTTTGAAGGTTCTATGGACTTCTCTTGCACTCTTAGGATCTTTCACCTAAAAGGAGAGAGATAGAACCCTAAAATTGAGGTGGTTCACTCAAATAAAGGAATGCAAGATGGAATTATGACTAAATGGAGTGATCTAAATGCAACTAAGCTATGAAATTGATTGATTATGAATGCAAAACTAATGAAACATGCAATTTTTGAAAACATAGTGAGGTATGCAAAAATGAACTAAACGCGGAAATGCAAACAATAAAACAAAATTGAAAAGAGGCTGAACAAAGTGCACCTAGAATTGGATGTTGAATCTGGAAGGCTTTGAAAAAATGGCAGAAATCTCTGTAAATCACCAGTCGGACTCATTCTCCACTGATGGTGAATCAGTCTTGCTACTGACAGAAATACCTGAAACTACTTTCTGATAGTCGGGAACTAGATTCTGAAAAAATAAAAAATTTCAAAGGTGGGACTCATTCACCACTGATGGAAAATTAGTCCTCCAAAATTCTATAAAATCAAAGGTCAATTATGTAGTTCCAAATCTGCACTTGTCTTCTTGTCGAGTTGACAGAGTGAAATCTACAAAAAAATGGCCTGTAGGTTGTCTCCAAGCTTGACATAGGGTTTAGTTAACTTGAAACACTTTGTTGACTTGTTGTCCACTTTGAACACCTAATTGCTTGACAAATATGCATACAAAAGTCTACAAACACACATGCAAAAGGGAAAAAATGGTTAAGGGTTAGAGTATAGGGATTTTCCTTAGTCAAATCCCACTCTGGTAATCAAACCCTTAATAAAGAAATGAAATGAAATGAGTAAGGAATGATGAATAAAAAGAATGCAAATGTCCTAAAATCACCAAAAACCTTGTTGAAGAAGTATGAAGATATGTCAATGGCTGCTCCAAGATGCTTGATGTTTGCTTGATTGAATGATGCTTGAATGTAATTGAATGAACTAGTGAATGAGTGAACTTGATGAATGCTTGAATGAATGGGGGTTGAAATGAGAAGAAAAACACTTATTTATACACACTTATGCCCTAATAACCCAATAATACCTCATCACAGGCCGACATGAGGTCTTTTTGAA